>JARQZK010000177.1:32500-90000 GCA_030704885.1 Cynegetis impunctata | reverse complement strand
TATATAATGGCTTGATAACTCCTGTTTTGAAAACATCCGGAAAAATTCCACTCTCAAGACTTCTGTTGAACAAATACACCAAAGGGGCGTTAATGTCTTTCCTCAGTTCTATTATGGTTTTGGCAGTTATACCATCCATACCAGGAGCTTTTGTTGGTTGCAGCTCACCTATATATTTGTCCACCTCCCGTTCACAGACTGGATCTAGAAATATTGAACCTGCTACAGACATGTTGTTATTGAATGGTGATGCTTGTGGTCTTTTAGTTTTGCCATCTCTTCTCCTATTTCAGTATAGTGTTCATTGAAGCTATTTGCAATTTGTTTATCGTTCACTTCCATTTGCCCACTCAAATTTTTAATTTCTGTAACTTTTTCAGTTGTATGCTTACATCCGGTTACTGTTTTCATCCAACTCCAAATATTTTTGGGGCTTTTGTCAGTTTGGTATAGCATTTGCCTATAATATGATCGCTTTGCCTCTCTTATCAATCCAGTCAGTCTATTTCTATACTTCTTGTACTCTCCTGAGAGTTCCTCGTTTTGTGGGTCTCTTTTTAGATTTTTAAATAGTTCGTTCTTTGTATTAATTGACCTAATTAGACCAGGTGAGATCCATGGATTCTTCAAATTTCTCTTATTTGTCCTTACTTTCACTACTCTGCTATGCTCTTTGATCGCATTTCCCAGGAAATTTACAAAGCTTCTGTAATCCTCATTCAGGTCTTCGTGTGAGAGTATCTGATTCCAATTTACCTTCTGCATAAAATTCTTCAATTCATTGTATTTTATTATCCTTCTTCCCTCTGTCTTTTCTGGTGTAATGATTTCGCCAATTGGCAACATGACTATGGTAGGAGAATGATCCGTTATCTGCTCTTCAAGAATAACCGAATATGGGTTGATTTCTTCTCGTTTTTTTTAACAAATACATGGTCAATGCAAGTCCTAGAGTTACCTTCGATTCTTGTTATATCGTTTATGTATGAAACAAAACCCAATTCGCTCATAGTATTTTTATATATTTGAATATACTCGGTATTCTCATCGAAGAGGTCCATATTAATGTCACCCACCAGTATTTGATAATCGCATTTATCCTTCTTGAGATGACTTCCCAAGCACTCGACAAACCTGTAAGGACAAGTCCCATGAATTCTGTAAACGGCTGTAATCGAAATTGACAACCCACCAATCCTCACCATAACATACAACATCCTGATGCCATCATTAATTTCTATTATTTTGTATTCGAATTTGAGGTTTTTTTTCAACAGAACAATAACTCCGTCGTTCTTATTTACTCTGCCTTCATTATAAATAATTTCATACTCATCAAACATCAACAGTTCATCATTCACTTGAAATGTCTCCGACAGTACAACTATGTCAAATTCATGGCTGAAACGGTGAAGCATTAGAATCAATTCATCCCCATTTTTACTCACACTTCGAATATTCACATGGAAAATTCTGAATAATCCACTCAGTCCATCAAACCTCGTATTAAAATCAGACACACTATCCACCCTGAGAGTCTCAACCACGTCCGTGCGATAATCCCTTATATAATTGTCCATAAACAGGAAAAAAAAAACAAAACAGAAAAAGAAAGCAACTGAAACCCAGCAACAGACTGACGAACCCTCTATGAAGCGAAATCAATTCTCTCCATAGTTCGTTGTAACATTTTTTTGTATACCATACACTCTTCATCATCTGTGGTATGACCAAGATTAAAATTTGTTTTGAATTTATCGTTATACCTGACGCAATTTATGCATTTTATTTCTACTGTCTTACATTGTGCTCTGTTGTGATTCCCTCCACACTGTGTACAGCAATGTGACAAACTACAATCCTTCAACTTATGATCATAACCCAAACACTTGTGACATCTTAAAACCTTATTATTGTCATACACTGGACATCTATCATATACTATATTTACCTTCCCCAATGCCATAAGTTTCCCATACATACTGCCATTACATTCCATTACTGCATATTTCGTCTTTCCATTTTTCGCATCTTTGAATAGTTTTACAACTGGTTCGTCTTCGTCTTTCAAGGAATCATTTTGATTTTTCAGCCCGACGATAATATCTTCTGGGGAGGTATTTTTATTTATATTGGCTATTGTAACTTGGGGTTTTCTCAATTTAGTTTCTTGTATCTCATATTTTGGGTGCAGATATTTCTGAACTTCTTTCCTCATATTCTGCAACGAATTCTTTGTATTACATTTCACCAAGATACTACCGCCATTTATATTTTTAATCATAGATATTCCTATGCCACTTCTAGCGGGGTTGATATTTTTTTGAATATCCTTATTCGTTTCACGGCAGTCTTGATTTTTCTTTGGTTTTATTATGAGACATGGCAAATTCTCACTTGAAATTGCCTTATTGCTTCCCACTTTACTTGCATAAGTACCTTCCCTATTTACCTCTACCGCATTTTGACTGTTCAACTGTTTTTCTAAAAGCTCTATAATTTTATTTTTACTGGCTATAATGACATCCTTGTCTTCAATTTGGTTTAGCAAAAGTCTGTGTGAGTTGAATTTCAAACAATCTTGGCAATAATATTTCATAATTCTTCTCATTTTTAATTCCAGGACTTTGACCTCTGACGCTGTTAGTTGTGCACATTTTTCACATCGCGGCAATTTACATCCGTCGCAACAAAATAGATTTCGTTCCTTGTTGGAATGATTGCATTCCACACACTCCATGTGTTTACTTATCTGATCTCTAATCAGGTATAAACTTTTTTATATTCAACCGAACCGAATGAAATCATTTTGCAATGTAAAAGTTTTCTTTTCTAGCACTTTCTTAATGGTTCCGATTTTCTTAATTATTAATCCTACGGGGCCTATATCTTGATATTGACACTTGGTACAAAAATCAACAAATTACACGAACTGAAACAACGGTGTTGAACCACTTCAAATGGGAGACGACGGGCGCATATATCAGTACACCTGAGAATATCACAATATATATATATATATATAGATATATATATATATATATATATATATATATATATATATATATATATATATATATATATTATATATAAATATATATATATATATATATATATATATATATATATATATATATATATATATATATATTTGAATTCTTGATTTTTACCTGTTTATCGTATTCATTCCAAGAGATATCATTTATTGGTATAACAGGTTTATTTCAAACATTACATTTTAAAATTAAAATTCATTGGGCGATTCAATGGAGTTTTCCATCTTCATCAGCAGAATGTTCGTCGGTAGTTGTCACAATTACTGTGTATTGTGACAGTAATTGTGACAACTACCGACGAACATTCTTGCTGATGAAGATGGAAACTCCATTGAAACGTCCAATGAATTTTAATTTTAAAATGTAATGTTTGAAATAAACCTGTTATACAAATAAATGATATCTCTAGGAATATATATATATATATATATATATATATATATATATATATATATATATATATATATATATATATATATATATATATATATATATATATATATATATATATATATATATATATATATATATATAAACATCTATTCTTAAACTAGATAACCATATGATTCAATTTCTACTTCACATAACAGAAATGAAACGAATATATATTAATGCTTCAATTGAAAATATGCAAATCAGTTTTTATTTGTTTCAAATATTCAGTGTTTTACATCCTGAAGAAATTAATTCTTTGTATTCCAATTGTGGTGTCAAAGTGAATATAAAGATTCACAAACTGTAGGTCCTCTTAGCTGCATGTGGAAAATAAAGAAATGGGATTTAAGTTCATTTATAAACACTTAATCTCAAAATCATATTTTGTTTCAAATGTTCAGTGCATCACAGTAAACAATAAATCAAATATGATAAATATTACATGACTAAAATGAGTAAACTTTAACAAAAATAATTAATCATTCACTAATATACAATGACCATCCTTGATAATGGATAAGCATAATGAAACATATATTTCGAGTAAAAATACCAATTTTAGTGGAATCAAGCCAAGTGTTCGACTATAGTCGATTTTTAATTTTAAAAAAAATGAGACAGAGACCAACTGGCCATCAACAACTTACCAAACTAAGTAAACCAAAATCTGCAAAATGAAACTGTGTGGCACGTTGATTGAAGAACAATGCTAATGATATAATTTTAATCTCAGTAGAAGTTATAAAATATATAAATACATATTGATTCAAAGAACATGTCGCAGATTCTTGTACAGGAGAAGATAGTGAAGTACCTAATTCATATTACAAATTAGAATATAAATTAACATTTAATAGCAAATTCGCATTCTTATCGTAACTATTGAATATCAAAATTCATCATCAATATGAAGGAATAGTATCGTTCAGATTTTTTTATCAAAACACTGAAAGCTTCTTCTGAAGATATAGAATATAATGTATCCATGTACTGTATAGTGGATGTCAGAGAATTTCATCATGAATGAGGGTTAATGGTACCCCTAATTATTATCCTTCATCTTCCTCTTCGATTTCCTAATGCTTCCAAGGATTCAAGAAGAAAATTGAAAAAATGGGAGGAACACCTTGTCTATATAATTCCAATTCTTAATTAACAAACATAATAACATAAAATAAGAAATTGAAGAAATGCAGAGCAGGTCACTTATTAGTTAACTTGCTTACCAACTGTAATTTAACCAGATTCCATATGCACGAAAATATTCCTTGAGTAATATGAGGGCTTCAGTAATTTATGAATTGCTATCCTAATACATGTGTTCCTCATTACTGTTCTCTTGTATATTTTCATATTTCACTATTAAACTGTATTTCTAAAGTGGCAGTTCGTTTTGAAAACCTTCACGATACTAAAAATGAGATATCATTTCAGCAGTAAGTAAGTATATTTATTTTATTATAAGAGAAAATACTTTCAAAGCGGGTTTTACCTTGTTCATACATACATGCATGCATATATATATATATATATATATATATATATATATATATATATATATATATATATATATATAATAACATGACCAAAATGAGTAAACTGAAACAAAAAGATTAATAGCCCCATTTTTAATTTCAACAACGTCTTTATTGTAACTGATGTGATGAAGCAACGAAGTTTCCCATGAAACGTAACTTACTATTTTATATTAATGTTGAGTATTGTGAAGTTTTTGTATATTTGTCATGTCCTTTGAGAATTTTGGTTAAGTGTAAATTTCATAGTGAAGATTTCCTTTTTTGATTTGAGTAATTTCTACATATGTTAGTCGGAACGTTTAAAATAATATAAACAAAATTTAATGAAGTTTACCAATGAACTACCAATTTGAACAAGTATTCCCAAGAAAATCCAAGTTCCTAGAATATAGTTGAAACGGTTCAAGAAATTTGAGAATTTTTCAAGTATATATATATATATATATATATATATATATATATATATATATATATATATATATATATATATATATATATATATATATATATATATATATATATATATATATATATATATATATATATATATATATATAAAATTTATATCAAAAACGTTTGTAAATTACAAAAGATACGATACATACTCCATCAAGTTAGTTATTTTTATATCTCCTAGAGCACGAATTTCAAAATATTGTGTATGTCTGGTATATATTATGTTCATATTGGCATTAGACTAAATAAGCTGATATTTGACCTGTTCTTCATGCACAACAAAACTATGAAAATTTGGGCAATGGATTGTCGGGATAATTACCTACAACATATCAGAAGTTTAGCCTTTTAGGGGAGTGTATGATGCTAACAACCAATAATTGGTCCATAATATTCCAAGTGTTTTTTGTAGTATTTTCCCCGAAAATAATATTAATTATTTCCGTCTCACACCTGCTAGACCACAATTTTTTAAAATTGCTAGATATGTGATTGATAAAAACATATATATATATATATATATATATATATATATATATATATATATATATATATATATATATATATATATATATATATATATGTATATGTATATAGGTTTTGTTCGATATAAGCGACGAAACGTAGATAATTCAATGATGTCGGCTAAACCTGTTCATACATCATACCTACAGATGATTAAATGATCTCTCCGTTAATGATACATTAATTAGGGAGAATATTGTGATATAAGATTGCAGGTAAGTAAGTTATTAGAAGTTTATTAAAATGCAGTCTAATTTGCTTAAGTTTTCATGTGATAAGTCTTTGTTTATAACATGAACAAGTTCAAGTTTGCTTAGTAGAAATAGATCATTTGTTCGAATTCTCTTACATGAAATACATTAATTCATATATATATATATATATATATATATATATATATATATATATATATATATATATATATATATATATATATTCGAGAAGCTTCCAGAATGTTCTAGTCTTTCGAATTAAGAGGGCGGTTACTTCAACGTTCAGAATATTCCAGAGAAACACAGAGTCGGCTTTAGACATTTCGTAACATATATAATCATTCATCGATTTCATATATATATATATATATATATATATATATATATAATATATATATATATATATATAAATTTTTTTTTTGACACGTCTATTTCATTTGATCTTTGTTAACATGAGGAGCCTTTGAAATAAAGTTATTATATATTATATATATATATATAGTATATATAATATATATATATATATATATATATATATATATTATATATATATTATATATATATATATATATATATATATTATATATATATTATATATATATATATATATATATATATATATATTATATATATATATATATATATAAATATATATATATATATATATATATAAATATATATATATATATATATATATATATATATATATATATATAAAAAACTTTATTTCAAAGGCTCCTCATATTAAAAAAGATAAAAAAAAATAGACGTGTCAAAAAAAAAAATTTATATATATATATATATATATATATATATATATATATATATATATATATATATATATAGTAGATAAGCTATGTATGTTCTAGATCGGAAGTCGGCCATTTTATGGCGGGAAATTCAAACAGCAATGTCATTTCTGCGCATGCGCGACTTCGGGGGCGTGGCTATGATCGGGAAGTCGGCCATTTTTCGGATGGCGGCCATTTTCCAAGATGGCGGACCATGGTATTATCGTACTTTGGAACCTGACCAACAGATGGCGTTTCAAGATGGCTGACCACAGTATTATCGTAATTTGGAACTTGACCAACAGATGGCGTTTCAAGATGGCTGACCACTGTATTATCGTAATTCAGAACCTGACCAACAGATGGCGTTCCAAGATGGCGTTTCAAGATGGCTGACCACAGTATTATCGTAATTTGGAACTTGACCAACAGATGGCGTTTCAAGATGGCTGACCATGGTATTATCGTAATTTGGAACTTGACCAATAGATGGCGTTCCCAGATGGCGTTTCAAGATGGCGGACCACTGTATTATTGTAATTAAGAACCTGGCCACCAGAGGGCGTTCTCATCATTCAGAATCTCGCCAACAGAGGGCGTTTCAATAGCATTCAAATTTGAATGTTTGACATATGACAGTTCTATGCTCTAAGATATCTATGGTTCAAGATGACATTCGACCGTAACGAATGACAGATGGGATGACGTATGACAGTTCTATGCTCTAAGATATCTATTTTGGAACCTGACCAACAGATGGCGTTCCAAGTTGGCGTTTCAAGATGGCTGACCACAGTATTATCATAATTTGGAACTTGACCAACAGATGGCGTTCCAAGATGGCGGACCACTGTATTATCGTAATTAAGGACCTGGCCACCAGAGGGCGTTCTTACAGATCACGTTCTTACAGATCACGTTCTTACAGATCACGTTCTTACAGATCACGTTCTTACAGATCACTGTATTATCGTCATTAGGAACCTGACCATCAGATGGCGTTCCAAGATGACAGATCATTATATTCTCATCATTCAGAATCTCGCCAACAGAGGGCGTTTCAATAGCATTCAAATTTAAATGTTTGACGTGTGACAGTTCTATGCTCTAAGATATCTATGATTCACGATGACGTTTTACAGTAACGAATGACGGATGGGATGACGTATGACAGTTCTATGCTCTAAGATATCTATGGTTCAGGATGACATTTGACAGTAACGAATGACGGATGGGATGACGTATGACAGTTCTATGCTCTAAGATATCTATGGTTCAAGATGAAATTTGACAGTTACGAATGACAGATGGGATGACAGTTCTATGCTCCAAGATATCTATGATTCAAAATGACATTTGACAGTTCTATGTTTTAAATCCAAGAATGTGGATGCGCGAGGCTATGTGAATAATCATGGGGGCTTAGAGGACTGAAATTGTAAATGGGGGCCTCCAGGTGTCTTCGGGCAGGCTCAGACGACTGAGTCTTCATGGGGGCCCTTGAGACACTTATACAAATTTTAATGTTTCATTTTTCGTTAGCTGACTTACAGATCACGGTTCAGGAATATAAGTTGATTTAAAAAAAAAAATTCAAAATTGGAGAAATCGAGCTCGCGGTTTGAACCTCTATATTAGGAGTCCAAGGATCTACCAAGTTAAAAAAATTTCAAATTAAAAAATCCAACGCGAGAATCGAACCTCTATATCAGAAGTCCAACACTATCAAGCTTTAAAAAAAAATTCATACTGAATGTAGAATTGAACCCAGTATATCTATATCAGAAGACAATATCAAGCTTCAAAAAAAAAATTCAAATTAAAAAATCCAACGCGAGAATCGAACCTCTATATCAGAAGTCCAACACTATCAATCTTAAAAAAAAATTCATACTGAAGAAATCAACATGTAGAATTGAACCCAGTATATCTATATTAGGAGTTCACTGCTCTACCAAGCTTAAAAAAAAAATTCTAATTAAAAAAATTCTGCGCGAGGATCGAACCTCTATATCAGAAGTCCAACAATACCAAAAGCTTTAAAAAAAATTTATACTGAATGTAGAATTGAACCCAATATTTAGGAATTCAACATGTAGAATTGAACCCAATATATCTATATTTGGAGTTCAACACTATGTTCACTGCTCTTGAAAAAAAAAAAAAAAAAAAAATTTCAAATTAAAAAATCCTGCGCGAGGATCGAACCTCTAGATCAGAAGTCCAACACTATCAAGCTTAAAAAAAAAAATCATACTGAAGAAATCCACATGTAGAATTGAACCCAATATTAGGAATTCAACACTATGTCCACTGCTCTTAAAAAAAAAATTCAAATTAAAAAATCCAGCGTGAGAATCGAACCTCTATATTAGTCCTGAATCGTTAAAGATTATCCAAATGACATATTATTACTAATCTATATTCAAAATATTATACAAGTCGAGACTTGTATATATCTTGTTGAAATAAAACCACTCGTTTATTTTTCTTGCTTTTTATTCTCCTACAAAATTGAACATTTCTCTGTCTACATCATTTAGAACTTTATTTTTATTAAAATACATACATTCTAAAATTGCATAGCTTTCCATTGTTGGATTTATGTTACAGAAGTCATAAGTTACATCTTCGACAGATTTTTCATTATTCCAAGTAATTTCTTTTACAATAAGTAGAAATTTATGATAATAAAAAGGAAAATTGATATTGTTTAACATCTCAATTCTTTTGCTTAAAATACCATTCAACTTTATAAGTTCAGATATATCAGATTCGGTGAAATATAGACCATTTTCCCATTTAGATACTGAGAATACTTTTTCTACTTCATCGAAAAACACTTCAGTTCCACTATTGTTTTCTCCTACGCCATTATTCTCAATTAATTCCATGAACGATTCCCATTCATATTCATCAAATGACATGACACTATCATTACAGCTTACTCTCACTGCAGGGCTGAAGTCTCGAGCTGGACTCAAACCATTTTCCACTAGAAATACTCCAGCCTGAAAGCCACAGTTCAAAATGAAATTTTTTTCATTTTTGGCTGCCTCATCGTAGACACCCAAAATTCTATCCAAATCTTCGTCAATAAAACCACTGTCTTGGGACATCTTACTTCTTCAAACCTCAATACTTAACTAAACTTAAAGTTTGTTACTTGTATCAATCCAAGAATCATGTGACTTTGGCATACCCAGCCAATGAACGAACACCCTATATCCTTTTCTGCGCAAGACTTTTTAAACCAAATAAACGTCAGGGTATTTATCAGATTATTAGATCATGTATGGCTCTACCAAGCATTAAAGAAAAATCAATTTGAAAAATCCGCATGTAGAATTGAACCTCTATATTAGGAGTCTAAACTAAAAAAAAAAAATAAATAATCCAGCGCGGGGTCGAACCTGTTATATTAGGAGTTCAACACTACCAAGCTTAAAAAAATTCATACTGAAGAAATCCACATGTAGAATTGAACCCAGCATATCTATATTAGGAGTTCAACACTATGTTCACCGTTCTTAAAAAAAAAAAAATCAAATTAAAAAATCCAACGCGAGAATCGAACCTCTATATCAGAAGTCCAACACTATCAAGTTTAAAAAAAAAAAAAAGAATTATTCTGATTAAAAAATCGAGTGCAGGAATCGAACTCAATACATGTAATATAAACTATAAAACAAAAAAATTCAAATTGAAGAAATCGAGCTCGGGGATTGAACCTGTTATATTAGGAGTCCATGGCTCTACCAACCATAAAAAAAAAATGTTAAATTCAAGACATTGAGCTCGGGGATTGAACCTGTCATATCTATATTTGAAGTCCTATACCAAGCTTAAAAAAAAAAAATGTCGAATGGAATGAGTCTCGCATAACTGATATTATTTTTGCTTCGTTAATTTTTGGATATCTTGAATAGTTAACATGTTAAAATACATATGGGGGCCCAGAGGACTGAAATTTGATATAATGGAATGGGGGCTTCGGAGACTTGTGATCCATTAATTGATTATGCTAATAACGGAGTTCGTTAAGGGAAAAAAATTATTTAACAGATAAGACATATTCATTTGACCTTTGACCTCTCCGTAGGTAATCACCGTAGCGATATTTCAATAGATATAAAAATAATTATTATTACTTCCTCATTAAAATGTTATTTTCCAAGCTTTTCATCAACAACTCCATATAAGTAATTCATAAATATTCGAAGCGGTACATTATGTGAATTGACCTAATTGACGGACTGATTACGATGCAAAAAACTTGTATCTGCACGTTGGAAGTCACTGATAGGTATATCTAGTGCAATGAACTGGAATATCTTTATTTCATTGTCATTCTGAAATTCGTAGATGACTGACTGAGTTACATTTAATCAATATAATCAGAGACTCTTTTCAATTGTTGTAAATAATTCATGATTAGTTTGTGTGAAGTGAGTGAAATAATTGTGCAAACCAAATAAACTTCACGAATAAGTTCTCCTTATTACAACCGGAGTTCCAGTATTTATCAAGTGAGTACATATTATTTTTTAATAGATTCAGAATTGGAAATTGTATATACTAGATAAATTTTGGGTCAATCAATTCAAATCGTATACCCAAATGTGACAGAATATTTATGCATACTTTTAATTGAACTATATTCAAGTTTTTAACCTTATATAAATCAATAGTAAATAGGTATTTAGCATATACATAAGGTTAAAAATTTCTATTATATAAAGCTCTCTCTTTATATATAGATGTGAATTAATAATCACTAACTTCATGATCAATAAATCTTTGACTTATATGAAATTTCAGAAAAATAAACAATCTCAACCCTTCATTTATTATGCTCGTAACGGAGTACGTTAAGATTTAAAAAGGTTTATAAATTTTTGTGTAACTAAAAAATGAATATATCCTCATTAGTATTACAGATTTCAGAAAGGATGTTTATAAATATTTTCAATATAACTTCATATATATCAATATACGGTAATTCGCAATACTGCTTAATTGCAACTTACAATGACTAGTGATTTCCGCAAGCTATCAATAACCCGAAATAGTAATTCATAATTACTCGAGCTATTAGTGTGGAAGTTCAGTCTTACGATAGTTTTCCAATTGTAACACACACCAATAATTGACTGTAGTAGCCAAAATATCATATAATCGAGTGAGTTTTTGAATGATTCCTTTGAGAACCTTTTTCAATTTTATATTTTGTTTTAGATTTCATTCATACTTTTCAACAAGAATCAGGTTCAGTATTACAACACGATTTTTATAGAATATATTTTTGTTTCTAGATATGGATTTACTGAAAACATTGAATGCTGCTTCTCTTCTCGAAAAGAAGTCGAAATTGAAACTGACAGAACTGATAGTCGATAAACCCTATCAAATACATAAGGCTAAAATCGTCAAATCAACTTTCGGGGAGTCTATGTTGCTTGATTTGGGAGATCACATCCTGTTTCTACCTAAGAGACTTACCGAAGAATATCGACCTTATATCGAACAAATCTCTTCAGGACGATATTCGATTGTTTCCAAAGGAACTGTGGAAACCGGAAAATCACACCCTGCATCTTCCTTCAAGCTGATTGAAAATTAAGGTGAATATTACTCAATTTTTTTCTGTGTGTATATTTTTATGTCAAAAATGAATTTTATATCTGACTAAGGAAAATAAATCACATACCTACTTACATTTTTAGAGCAAAATTATTCTCTTTCAAATTGTAAAATGGCTAGAAAATTAATTTTATCTCAAAGAATACTTGTAATAGAGATTTGAGACGAATTAATTTTACCATTGGTGAAAAGGTGATTACACACAAACTGTATAGCATTGAACAGATTAAAATAGTCCTCATGATGATTCTGATGATAAAGCTATATTAAATACCCTCATCGTTCGATACTTTAACATTCCACTATTCACTTAACAGATAAATTGTTTTGTTCTAGGAAAATATATTAAAGAAAATCCAACATAGAGATCATACCACAACAAGAGTCGCAGCAGCATCAAAGCCTATCACTGAATATTTATCTCTTCAATAAGTTTCAATCTAAACAATTATTATTGAAAATGTCGATTACTTATATATATGATTTTGTTGATTAGTATATAAGCAGAATAAATTCATATCGTTTGAACCTTATTGTATAGGATGTTGTTTGTTATATAAATAGAATAAAATTATTTCGTTTTATATACATGATGCTTTCTATATATCTTTGATAACATAATAAAATGGTTATAAATTATTTCGTTCTTTATTTCTGTAATGATTCTGATATAATATAAAAGTTTTAATTACTTCTTATGAACAATACATCTGTTTTGAATTTATTATGATTCACACTTATGTGAATTGATTAAATAATTTATATTCCATTGAAAATATTTAATGAAAAAACAAATTTTATGAGATATTATAGGTACAAAGTGTATTTGAAAATCAATTATAGGGTAAGTACTTTATATAAAATTTTATTTGTTCAGTTTAATGTTGTTCAACAAGAAAATTAGATTATTAACATTTTCTGAAATAAATTTGAAAAAAAAAAATTTTATTTTCTCCTTAATTTTGGAACTCTTTCACCTTTTTATGAGTGAACACTAGGTTTTTCTTTTTATTATTCATCGATCATGAAGTTAGGTATATTCATTATTAATTTACACCAGAGAGAGAGAGAGTGAGAGAACATAGTGTTGAACTCCTGATATAGATATACTGGGTTCAATTCTACATTCAGTATGATTTTTTTTTTCAGATTGATAGTGTTGAACTTCTGATACAGAGGTTCGATCCTCGCGTTAGATTTTTTAATTTGAAATTTTTTTTTAACTTGGTAGAGCCATGGTCTCCTAATATGAGGGGTTCAATTCTACATGTGGATTTCTTTAGTATGAATTTTTTTTATGTTTGATAGTGTTGGACTTCTGATATATAGGTTCGATCCTCGCGCTGGACTTTTTAATTTGAAATTTTTTTTTATGCTTGATAGTGTTGGACTTCTGATATACTGGGTTCGATCCCTGCGCTGGATTTTTCAATTTGAATTTTTTTTTTAAGAGCAGTGAACAGGATTTCGTCATTATGAATTTTTTTTTTAAGCTTGATAGTGTTGGACTTCTGTATATAACTTTCTGATATAGAGGTTCGATCCTCGCGTTGGATTGTTTAATTTGAAATTTTTTTTTTTAACTTGGTAGAAACATGGACTCCTAATATGACAGGTTCAATTCTACATGTGGATTTCTTTAGTATGAATTTTTTCATGTTTGATAGTGTTTGACTTCTGATATATAGGTTCGATCCTCGCGCTGGATTTTTTAATTTGAAATTTTTTTTTTATGCTTGAAGTGTTGGACTTCTGATATAGAGGTTCGATCCTCGCGTTGGATTTTTCAATTTGATTTTTTTTTTAAAGAGCAGTGGACATAGTGTTGAACTCCAAATATAGATATATTGGGTTCAATTCTACATGTGGATTTCTTTAGTATGATTTTTTTATGTTTGATAGTGTTGGACTTCTGATATATAGGTTCGATCCACGCGTTGGATTGGGTTTTTTAATTTGGAACTTTTTTTTTTAAAGTTTGATAGTGTTGGACTTCAGATATAGAGGTTCGATCCTCGCGTTGGATTTTTAATTTGAAATTTTTTTTTAACTTGGTAGAGCCATGGACTCCTAATATGACAGGTTCAATTCTATATGTGGATTTCTTCAGAATAATTTTTTTTTTTAAAGCTTGATAATGTTGGACTCCTAATATAGAGGTTCAAACCCCGAGCTCGATTAATTAAATTTTGAATTTTTTTAAAATCAACTTGGTACGTGACGTCACCTGTAATCCACCATATTGGATTTGAAAGATGAAAGATCATAGCTCCTCCATCTTTGATTTAAACCATAGATCTGTTATACGTCAAATATTGAATACGATTATTCTCTGTTGAGGAGGTTCCAAGGGAATCCTGAACCGTGATCTGTAAGTCAGCTAACGAAAAGTGAGGTTAAATAATATTAAAATATGTATAAGAGTCTCAAGGGCCCCCCATGAAGACTCCATATATTTCAATATATCGAACTCAGTCGTCTGAGCCTGCACGAAGACACCTGGATGCCCCCATCTACAATTTCATTCCTCTAAACACCTATGTTTATTCTCATAGCCTCACGCATCCACCATCTTGGATTTAAAACAGAACTGTCAAATGTCATTTTGAATCATAGATATCTTAGAGCATCGATCTGTCATACGTCATCCAATATGTCATTCGTAACTGTCAAATGTAATCTTGAACCATAGATATCTTAGAGCATAGAACTGTCATACGTCATCCCATCATTCATTCGTTACGGTCAAATGTCATCCTGAACCATAGATATCTTAGAGCATAGAACTGTCAAACGTCAAACATTCAAAATTGAATGCTATTGAAACGCCCTCTGTTGGCGAGATTCTGAATGATGAGAATATAATGATCTGTCATCTTGGATAAAGAATTCAAGCCGATGTATTGTTGGTTGTATGAATCAATAGTCATGTGAATATATGAACGTAATTCCCGATATGATATCTCAACTGATCCGTTAACGGACCCGTTGTGAACGGACCTGTTGTGAACGGACCCATTAACGGACCCGTTGTGAACGGACTCGTTGTGAACGGACCTGTTGTGAACGGACCCGTTAACGGACCCGTTAACGGACCCGTTGTGAACGGATCTGTTGTGAACGGACCCGTTAACGGACCCGTTGTGAATGGACCCGTTGGGGAACCAACCCGTTGGGGTCCTGGTTGAAAATGAGGTTGTTGGAAATCGTAGTCGTTGTAACGCATGCTTGCTGAACATTTTAGTCGTTGGTAAACATACAATGTTCTCCCTAATAACAATGAAATCTAGGTAGTCTGATATCCAACTCTCCGAAGATGGCTTCTACACGAGTCTCCGAAGGAGCCCCCATTCCATTATGTCAAATAGTTTCAGTCCTCTGGGCCCCCATATGTATTTTAACATGCTAACTATTCAAGATATCAAAAAACTAACGAAGCAAAAATAATATCAATCATGCAAGACTCTTTTAAATATAACTATATTCATAAGTGTTTGAATATAACATCGCAATATTCGGCGATGAAAAAATGTATAAACCGAACTCAGATAAAATTACCCTAATACTTCGATGATATCATATTCGTTGTCTTTAGCCTGAAAATATAATTATTATAATTTGACTTTTTTAAAAGAGCACTATGGACTCCTACTATAATAGGTTCGATCCTCGCGTTTGGATTTTTCAATTTGAAATTTTTTTTTAAGCTTGGTAGAGCAGTGAACATATTGTTGAACTCCTGATATAGATATACTGGGTTCAATTCTACATTCAGTATGATTTTTTTTTCAGATTGATAGTGTTGGACTTTTGATATAGAGGTTCGATCCTCGCGCAGAATTTTTTTAATTAGAATTTTTTTTTTAAGCTTGGTAGAGCAGTGAACTCCTAATATAGATATACTGGGTTCAATTCTACATGTTGATTTCTTCAGTATGAATTTTTTTTTTAAGATTGATAGTGTTGGACTTCTGATATAGAGGTTCGATCCTCGCGTTGGATTTTTTAATTTGAATTTTTTTTTTTGAAGCTTGATATTGTCTTCTGATATAGATATACTGGGTTCAATTCTACATTCAGTATGAATTTTTTTTTAAAGCTTGATAGTGTTGGACTTCTGATATAGAGGTTCGATTCTCGCGTTGGATATTTTAATTTGAAATTTTTTTTTTAAGATTGATAGTGTTGGATTTCTGATATAGAGGTTCGATCCTCGCGCAGGATTTTTCAATTAGATTTTTTTTTAAGCTTGGTAGTGTTGGACTCCTGATATAGAGGTTCGATTCTCGTGTTGGATTTTTTAATTTGAAATTTTTTTAACTTGGTAGATCCATGGACTCCTAATATAGAGGTTCAAACCGCGAGCTCGATTTCTTCAATTTTGAATTTTTTTTTTTAAATCAACTTATATTCCTGAACCGTGATCTGTAAGTCAGCTAACGAAAAATGAAACATTAAAATTTGTATAAGTGTCTCAAGGGCCCTCATGAAGACTCCATATATTTATATATATCGAACTCAGTCGTCTGAGCCTGCCCGAAGACACCTGGAGGCCCCCATTTACAATTTCAGTCCTCTAAGCCCCCATGATTATTCACATAGCCTCGCGCATCCACATTCTTGGATTTAAAACATAGAACCGTCAAATGTCATTTTGAATCATAGATATCTTGGAGCATAGAACTGTCATCCCATCTGTCATTCGTAACTGTCAAATTTCATCTTGAACCATAGATATCTTAGAGCATAGAACTGTCATACGTCATCCCAGCCGTCATTCGTTACTGTCAAATGTCATCCTGAACCATAGATATCTTAGAGCATAGAACTGTCATACGTCATCCCATCCGTCATTCGTTACTGTAAAACGTCATCGTGAATCATAGATATCTTAGAGCATAGAACTGTCACACGTCAAACATTTAAATTTGAATGCTATTGAAACGCCCTCTGTTGGCGAGATTCTGAATGATGAGAATATAATGATCTGTCATCTTGGAACGCCATCTGATGGTCAGGTTCCTAATGACGATAATACAGTGATCTGTAAGAACGTGATCTGTAAGAACGCCCTCTGGTGGCCAGGTTCTTAATTACGATAATACAGTGGTCCGCCATCTTGGAACGCCATCTTGGAACGCCATCTGTTGGTCAAGTTCCAAATTACGATAATACTGTGGTCAGCCATCTTGAAACGCCATCTTGGAACGCCATCTGTTGGTCAAGTTCCAAATTACGATAATACTGTGGTCAGCCATCTTGAAACGCCATCTTGGAACGCCATCTGTTGGTCAGGTTCCAAAGTACGATAATACCGTGGTCCGCCATCTTGGAAAATGGCCGCCATCCGCAAAATGGCCGACTTCCCGATCATAGCCACGCCCCCGAAGTCGCGCATGCGCAGAAATGACATTTCGGACTTCGAAAAGTTGAAGTGAGCTAGAAACCCCCTAGGTATACTACTATATATATATATATATATATATATATATATATATATATATATATATATATATATATATATATATATATATATATATATATAATCTTTTGATAATTATTAGCTATAACAGGCTGGTTGAATCTTAAAAAACTCGATTTTATCAAAAACTTGACGCCTCACTACGATATTCGTAATTGAAATTTCTTTGACATTTATTGATTTGAAATAATTGAATAAACAGGGTTGCTTTGTATATGCTATTCAGTCTAATATTAATATTCAAAATTTTTTTATCATTAGATGGTAAGGGAAACCAAAGAAACCTTTCCCTACGTAATATTTGAAAATAATAATAATAGGGTAATATTTATCTACCAACAAAGATATTAGTTATGGGAAAACATTAAAGAAGTGGAGTAGAATTATCGGTATAGTACGCTTATATGGAAGCAGCCGTTGACACGTGTTTCGGACTCTTTGGTCCTCATCAGAACGGCGTAGCTAAGTATTGGATTGAAAATTTGGAGATGAAAATAGTTTAATAAATAAAATCCTCTGTTATGGAAGAAAATCACTTATTTGTGGTTTATTGTTTGAACTCTCCGGTATGGGAGATTTGGTCAAACTTTGCCACGGAGGCGATTAATTCCATCCGAGAGATCTTAGAAAGAGTAAATTAATATTAAAAAAGAAAATTAGTTTTGGGAAAATATTAAACAAGTAAAGCAAAAATTATCGGTATAGTTCGTTTATATGGAAGTAGCCGTTTTTAATGAAATTTTTATAATAAAATCCTCTGTTATGGAAGAAAATCACTTATTTGTGGTTTATTGTTTGAACTCTCCGGTATGGGAGATTTGGTCAAACTTTGCCACGGAGGCGATTAATTCCATCCGAGAGATCTCAGAAAGAGTAAATTAACATTAAAAAAGAAAATTAGTTTTGGAAAATATTAAACAAGTAAAGCAAAAATTATCGGTATAGTTCGTTTATATGGAAGTAGCTGTTTTTAATGAGATTTTTTATTTATTTAGAATTTCAAATTTTTTAAATAAAGGTACTTACAGTTTAAAAATCTCAGCTTAAGTTTAGGATCATTGCCATATTTTCAGCTTGCAATATTTAATTATTTATTCGAATTGTTGTTGCCTGTGATCTATTTTTAATCTTTTGATAATTATTAGCAATAACAGGCTGGTTGAATCTTAAAAAACTCGATTTTATCAAAAACTTGACGCCTCACTACGATATTCGTAATTGAAATTTCTTTGACATTTATTGATTTGAAATAATTGAATAAACAGGGTTGCTTTGTATATGCTATTCAGTCTAATATCAATATTCAAAATTTTTTTATCATTAGATGGTAAGGGAAACCAAAGAAACCTTTCCCTACGTAATATTTGAAAATAATAATAATAGGGTAATATTTATCTACCAACAAAGAAATTAGTTATGGGAAAAAAAAATTACGTAGGGAAAGGTTTCTTTGGTTTCCCTTACCATCTAATGATAAAAAAATTTTGAATATTAATATTAGACTGAATAGCATATACAAAGCAACCCTGTTTATTCAATTATTTCAAATCAATAAATGTCAAAGAAATTTCAATTACGAATATCGTAGTGAGGCGTCAAGTTTTTGATAAAATCGAGTTTTTTAAGATTCAACCAGCCTGTTATTGCTAATAATTATCAAAAGATTAAAAATAGATCACAGGCAACAACAATTCGAATAAATAATTAAATATTGCAAGCTGAAAATATGGCAATGATCCTAAACTTAAGCTGAGAGTTTTAAACTGTAAGTACCTTTATTTAAAAAATTTGAAATTCTAAATAAATAAAAAATCTCATTAAAAACAGCTACTTCCATATAAACGAACTATACCGATAATTTTTGCTTTACTTGTTTAATATTTTCCAAAACTAATTTTCTTTTTTAATGTTAATTTACTCTTTCTGAGATCTCTCGGATGGAATTAATCGCCTCCGTGGCAAAGTTTGACCAAATCTCCCATACCGGAGAGTTCAAACAATAAACCACAAATAAGTGATTTTCTTCCATAACAGAGGATTTTATTATAAAAATTTCATTAAAAACGGCTACTTCCATATAAACGAACTATATCGATAGTTTTTGCTTTACTTGTTTAATATTTTCCCAAAACTAATTTTCTTTTTTAATATTAATTTACTCTTTCTAAGATCTCTCGGATGGAATTAATCGCCTCCGTGGCAAAGTTTGACCAAATCTCCCATACCGGAGAGTTCAAACAATAAACCACAAATAAGTGATTTTCTTCCATAACAGAGGATTTTATTTATTAAACTATTTTCATCTCCAAATTTTCAATCCAATACTTAGCTACGCCGTTCTGATGAGGACCAAAGAGTCCGAAACACGTGTCAACGGCTGCTTCCATATAAGCGTACTATACCGATAATTCTACTCCACTTCTTTAATGTTTTCCCATAACTAATTTCTTTGTTGGTAGATAAATATTACCCTATTATTATTATTTTCAAATATTACGTAGGGAAAGGTTTCTTTGGTTTCCCTTACCATCTAATGATAGAAAAATTTTGAATATTAATATTAGACTGAATAGCATATACAAAGCAACCCTGTTTATTCAATTATTTCAAATCAATGAATGTCAAAGAAATTTCAATTACGAATATCGTAGTGAGGCGTCAAGTTTTTGATAAAATCGAGTTTTTTAAGATTCAACCAGCCTGTTATTGCTAATAATTATCAAAAGATTAAAAATAGATCACAGGCAACAACAATTCGAATAAATATATATATATATATATATATATATATATATATATATATATATATATATATATATATATATATATATATATATATATGAAATATGAATATTATATTGTTACGAAAATGTCTAAAGCCGACTCTGTGTTCTCTGGAATATTCAATGAACGTTGAAGTAACCGCCCTCTTAATTCGAAGACTAGAACATTCTGGAAGCTTCTCGAAGGAATGACAAGACATATAAAAGCGACTTAGAAGAGACGAGGGAGTCTACAGTTAGTTTACAGTTTTGAAGTAGTGACAGTTATTGAAAAGTGTGGTTATTTTAAAATTGCTGTTTTGTAAATAAATACCGATTTGTTTATTAATTAAATTTAGTTAGTTATTGGAAATCATCCTAGCGAACCCGAGTTCGTAACAACTGGTGTCAGAAGTGTGGGATGCCAATAACCAGAAAAATGGAATCGATGATTGAAAAACTAATGCAAAAATTCGCCGAACAAGAGGAACAACGTCAACGGGAGAAATTGGAAGAGCAGAAATGTCGAGAACAGGAGAAATTGGAAGAGCAGAAACGTCGAGAACAGGAGAAATAGGAAGAACAGAAATGTCGAGAACAGGAGAAATTGGAAGAGCAGAAACGTCGAGAACAGGAGAAATTGGAAGAGCAGAAACGTCGAGAACAGGAGAAATTGGAAGAGCAGAAATGTCGAGAACGGGAGAAATTAGAAAAACAAAAACGTCGAGAGCAAGAAAAATTAGATGAATTACAAAGATTACAGAAAATCCTGGAAGACCTCGACAAACGTAGGAAGGAAGATAATGAGAAATTGAGAGGTGAAATAACTGAAGAAATAGTACATGTGAAGGAAGACCTGGAGGAGCAATTGCATGATTTAGAAAAGCGAATATCTACAGTGGAAAGAAATGAATCAAAAGTAATGTCAAATCCAGTCCCCAGACAGAAAGTTTCGAAGCCACCTACTTTTGATGGAGATTCTTCCTGGCCAATATACAAACGACAGTTTGAAGCAGCAGCCCAAGCTAATGGTTGGACAGATGAAATGAAAGCAGTAGAACTGGTTTTGTCCCTCAGAGGTAAAGCTGCAGAACTGTTACAAAAATTGTCAGTAAAAGAGCAGGAAGATTACATAACTCTAATAAAATCCCTAGAGTTGAGATATGGAGATGATCATAAAGAAATGTTGTATCAGGCTCAATTAGAAGGTAGGCATCAATTGGCAAATGAATCACTGCAAGAATTTCAGGCCGAAGTAGAAAAGTTGACTCGGTTAGCCTACCCAATGGCTCCAGATGATATCCTTGAGCAATTGAGTGTCAAATCTTTTGTTAATGGGTTAAAAGACACTGACATGATTCAGCATCTGAAAATTTTGAGACCAAGAACAGGAAATGATGCTTTAGTGAGGGCTCTGGAATTTGAAACCGCAAAACTAACATCTTGTAATAACCGAGCAACAGACAGAGCTCGAAAAGTGGAAGTAGAGGAAAATAAAACACTTGGAGTAGTATTGGAACGATTAGAGAAACTTATTTCTTGCTTTGAAAGGAACCAAGTATCTTTTAAGGGTGAATGTTACTCGTGTGGAAAATATGGACACACTAGTAGAGAATGTCGTTCCATAATGAACATAGGCAGAGATAATAACAGAAACAAAGGAATAATCAATTTAAGGAGAACTACCATTGATTTGAATAACCGAGCAACACACAGAGCTCGAAAAGTGGGAGTAGGGGAAAACAAAACACCTGAAGTAGATATATTGAAACGGTTAGACAAACTTATTTCTTCCTTCGAAAAGAACCGAGTATCTTTTAAGGGTGAATGTTACTCATGTGGAAAATATGGACACATTAGTAAAGAATGTCGTTCCAGAATGAACAGAGGCAGAGATAATAACCGAAACAAAGGAATAATCGATTTAAGGAGAACTACCATCGATTTGAATAACCGAGCAACACACAGAGCTCGAAAAATGGAAGTAGAGGGAAACAAAACACCTGGAGTAGATATAGACAAACTTATTTCTTCCTTTAAAAAGAACCGAGTAACCTTTAAGGGTGAATGCTACTCATGTGGAAAATATGGACACACTAGTAGAGAATGTCGTTCCAGAATGAACAGAGGCAGAGATAATAACAGAAACAGAGGAATAATCGATTTAAGGAGAACTACCATTGATTCGAAACAGGGATGGACGACAGAAGAATTAATTGAGGCACAGGAACAAGATCCTGAAATAAAGCATCTCAGAGAATGGAAAAGACTCGACCGTAGACCCACCTGGAAAGATATTTCAACAATGAGCGCTAAAACGAAGGCACTGTGGGCGCAATGGGATTCCTTAATTCTTGAAAATGGGTTACTCAAGAGGAAATGGGAAAGTCCGGATGGTAAAGAAATCAAAACCCTCTTAGTGGTACCAACCAGCAAAGTGCAAGAACTTCTACAGGAAATTCACGGTGGAAGCTCAGGGGCCCATTTTGGCGTGAATAAGACAATTGCAAGGATAAGGGAAAGATTTTATTGGGTCTACTGCCGTGATGACGTAGAAGCTTGGTGCAGAAAATGTCCAACATGTGCAGCCACTAAGGGACCCTCAAAGAGAAATCATGGAAAAATGGAGAAATACAATGTAGGGCTTCCATTTGAGAGAATTGCTATTGATGTTGCCGGGCCATTTCCAACTTCTAACGATGGAAATAAATACATACTGGTTGCCATGGATTACTTCAGTAAGTGGCCTGAAGCCTATGCTCTTCCGAACCAAGAGACTGAGACTGTTGCACGTGTACTGGTAGATCAGTTCATATCCCGATACGGAGTTCCACTGGAATTGCACTCAGAAACTTCAAAAGCGAAGTTTTTAAGAAAGTGATGGAGATATTGAACATCCGAAAGACCAGATCCACTCCATTACATCCACAGTCTGATGGAATGGTGGAAAGATTCAATCGCACCATGGAACAATATCTGTCGAAGGTTGTGGCTGATCACCAAAAGGATTGGGACAGACATTTGCCAGTACTGTTGATGGCTTATCGAGGATCGGTTCATGATTCCACAGGTCATACTCCAGCAAAGATACTCTTTGGTAGAGAATTACGTTTGCCATGTGATTTGCTATTCGGTACTCCCGAAGATACACCAGTGGAAGTAAAGACTTATGCAGATGAATTGAGACTGCACCTAAGAAAGATCCATGAGCACGTCCGGGATAAGATAGATGCTAGTACTGACAGAATGAAGACCAGGTATGATTTGAGGGCGAACTCAGCCGGATTCAAAGAAGGAGATTTAGTGTGGTTGTACAATCCCCAGCGAAAGAAAGGGTTATCACCTAAATTGAGCCAGAATTGGAAGGAGCCTACAAAGTCACAAAGAGGATAAATGATGTTGTCTACCGAATCCAACGCACTCCTAGGACGAAGCCTAAAGTTGTACATTTAGAAAGGCTAGCAAAGTATCACGGTGGAGGTGTATCAGAAGATTTTGATCGGGACGATCAAACTTAAGAGGGGGGCAGTGTTACGAAAATGTCTAAAGCCGACTCTGTGTTCTCTGGAATATTCAATGAACGTTGAAGTAACCGCCCTCTTAATTCGAAGACTAGAACATTCTGGAAGCTTCTCGAAGGAATGACAAGACATATAAAAGCGACCATAGAAGAGACGAGGGAGTCTACAGTTAGTTTACAGTGAACTACCGTGTTATTAAAGAAGAACGAAGCTTGTGTTTTTGAAGTAGTGACAGTTATTGAAAAGTGTGGTTATTTTAAAATTGCTGTTTTGTAAATAAATACCGATTTGTTTATTAATTAAATTTAGTTAGTTATTGGAAATCATCCTAGCGAACCCGAATTCGTAACAATATGAAACTGTTTCTACCCACGGCATCAATGAATCTTTTTTTATTACCGTGTTAGTCAAACATAATAAGCGATACGCCCCCTACCGGTGTCGAATATTACTAGAGCATCATAGGAGATAGATTGCTTTGTTTACATCTGTTTACGTGTATTTTATATGAAATTGTTGAGTTTTAGGGCGGCCGCACATTTACTACAATCGGATCCGATTGTCTGAAACGATTTCAAATTGGACCACTAGCGCACACTGCCGACAAAATATGTCCGATTTTATTTGAATGTCACAAGCAGGGATATTTTTCGACCGTGGTAATCAAATTTTCAGTATCACACATGGTTTGACAATTCCTTTTTCTATACTCCCTGTCAAAAACTGACAGAAATAATCGTATGTTTGCGGTAGACTATGCAAAAACAACGCACGGCTTGCCTTCCGGTAGTCGGATCAGACTTTTTATCGGTCCGATTGGTAGGACGCGCTGCTCGTGCATCCGAGTCGGACGTCCGATCCGATATCGGATCGTAGGTGTGCGATATGATCGTATAAAAGTATAGGTATTTGAGCGTCAGATGCCCTGATCCGACAATCGTTTCAGACAATCGGAACCGATTGTAGGAAATGTGCGGCCGGCCTTAATTGTATTTTGGATCGTTTACAAACGTTCAGAATTCAGAAGAGATGAATCACTATTGTTGTGTATTCTATTGTTCATCTTGGGCAAAAAAAAACCGAATATAGCTTACATACCTTTCCGAAAGCTGGACAATTCAAAGTTGCATTCCAAACAAAGTTGGGAAATGATGGACAGAAGGAAGGTGTGGATTCATAACTTGAAGATTGAAAAAAAATGTCTGAACATAAGAGAGTTATTATTTTCCCTGCAGTAAGTTTGTGGATTTTTCCATATAGAATTATACCAACTAATGATGTGCAATTTTCAGCTAACCGAAAACGTAGAGTTTTTGAAGTCCAATGCTATTCCAACGAAAAATGTTCCACTTTTATCGGAATCTGGGCCATCATCCAGAGATTCTAGATTATTGTATTTTCTTTCATGTAACAACCAGAGATACTATTATAGCTATTAATATAACGAGATTAATATGCGATTTATAATAGTCGAGGACATTGCTCGGCTGTCGCCTCGTCACCTAGAAATGTCCGAGACGGATATACAGCAAAAAAGTCAAAAGTATTTACAAGAGAACAAGTCAATGAATTTTTGTTCCGTGCTTTACACTATTTGCTTTTATTCATTCCAATACTGGAAATTTCATTTTGCTTGTTTGATAAGTTTATATGGCAATTTCCAGTTAACAATATTGGCTTCTAGTATCCATTATTAGATTCAATTTCATTCTATTTATTATTAGGACAACAATACATGGTGCTTTTTCTCAGGATTACTTAAAAGTTTATATGGTGATTTCCAGTTAACAATACCACAATTCTGATTTCCATTATATGATTCAATTTAAGTTTTCTTTCATATTTCGATTACTTATTACATGAAGATTGTAGTACCCCAGTTTTAGAACACATATTCTGGTTCCGTGCTGCACACTACTTTTCAACTTGCATTTATTCATTCGGTTTATTATGTCGACAACAATACTTCGTGTTTTTTATCAGGAGGACTTGACAATACTTCGTGTTTTTTATCAGGAGCACTTGAAAGTTTTTAGGCCTCGTTGTTACATTTATCTGTATTAGTCATTGGCTATGATTTTCCATGAATTAGGGTTTTTATTTCCATATTAATATTTTTCTCCAGTTGTATCTTATTCAGTACAGCAGTTTGCATTTAGAAATCGTGATTTCAACAATAATATAACCTAACTTATGTCAAATCAAACGTCTTTGTGAACAGTGTTGCCAGCTGCTGGGCATAAAATGTCGCAAAAAATTACAAATAAAACCGCTAGAAGTCGCGAGCGTAGCGAGCAGAAAGCGCGAAAATTTTTGAAAATTTAGAGACTTTTTTTCATGATTTAGCGACATTTTTGACCATCTTTCCTTATTTTCAGGCAGTTTATTTTATAACATCAGATAAAAAATCGTAAAATTTTTTTTTTATTCAGAATGAAAAATAGGATAAACATCAGTTATAGCTATGATATAAAAAAAAACATCGAACAAAATTAATATGAATTCTCCTATAACATTTCATTAGGAACTATAGGTAGGTACATACATAAATAACGAATGAAAAATAGAATAAACATTAGTTATAGCTATAACGATATAAAAAAAAACATCAAACAAAATTAATATGAATTCTCCTATAACATTTCATTAGGAACTATAGGTAGGTACATTGATAAATAACAAATGAAAAATAGAATAAACATTAGTTATAGCTATAACGATATAAAAAAAACATCAAACAAAATTAATATGAATTCTCCTATAATATTCCATTAGGAACTATAGGTAGGTACATTGATAAATAACAAATGAAAAATAGAATAAATATTAGTTATAGCTATAACGATATAAAAAAAACATCAAACAAAATTAATATGAATTCTCCTATAACATTTCATTAGGAACTATAGGTAGCTACATTGATAAATAACAAAATATAATTTTCAGACTTATTTGAAGTATTTCTTTGGTCGCACCACACATTAACCATGTCAACTCATATTTCTAGCTGTTCAACATCATACAGATCAGACACTTCATTGCTGTAAGTCACATTGGTTCCAATAAGTTTCAATACTGATTCAGGCAAAATGAAATCTTTACAAGCATTACAATTTTTTAAACCATATCGAATATACAAAATATTATTCAGAAGTGGCAGAAGCATTCGATTTCTTAGTTTGGTTTTTATTAAGTTCATTTGACTGAATACTCTCTCAATATCAGCATTCGAATGTGGCAAACACAATATTTGAAATGCAAGTTTCGCCAAGTCTATAAATGGACTTTCTTGAACCGAATTTCGATATAGAAGAACTTCACTCCAAAATCTTTCTGTGTCTTCCTTCTCACACCACTGTATCATATGAATATTTGCCCACTGGTTCTCAATTTGTGTAATCATCAATGCATCATCAATAAATTCTTTGGCAATTTGAGTGATTGGTCTTTTGTTGTATTTCAAACATTCACTTACTGATAGAATATTCATTTTTTCCAAAGTTAGTATGTTGTCAGGTAGTCTAGACTAGTCCTGTGTAACACAGTGTTGCATAACACTTTTGTGTTGACACTTTCACATGTGTCAGATGTACTGAAACAGTAGAATGATATCCAATGGCACTCGACACTTCATGAAACCGAGGTGCGGGAAAGGTATGGTCTGTTTCAGAAATTACGCGACTGCACGTTTAGCACTAGATATGTGTTGTATCATGGACTATAGGCAACCCACATTACATTAAACTATTAGTTTTTATAGTAAACATGTGCGTAATATAAGCCGCGCTAGTCGAGCCTCAGGATTTTTGGCGCTGCGGATTATTTTATTTGATATTACGAATAATTTATGCTTCTCTATCTTAAAAATTTTCACATTCTGCAATTCTACATTAATTGATTTATTATAATGTTTCGCTTTGTGTGTCATAGTTATGCCGACTCTGATACCCAGGACTGACCTGAGCCAACAGAAATTTGATGCTGAAGCACTGAGTTTCAGTTTTAAGAGTGCCAGATTTGTTTTTAATACTTTACGTAACGCATGACTCCCGACTGTGTCGTGACACAATTGTGCTGGCACAAAGTGTTGAAACACTAGGTTGTGTTAGTGTCATTGTTTCAGCACCCAATATTTCACCGTGTTACCCAGGCCTAGTCTAGACTTCAACTCCTTTGTCAATTCCAGTAAAAAATTAACACATCGCTGTTTTAGCAATGTTTTTTCTTCTTCACCGCTATTATATTCTTTACATGAATTTTCAAATGAAAAACCTAAATATGGATTTGGATCGAGATAATTTTCTATGTTATCCGAAAAAATATTGATTCTTGCTGTGGGATTAACAATTTTGTTGACAATGCTACTATATAAATTTTGTAAATCCATCAGTAATTTGGTGGGATCACTATTTGCAGACTCAAAATTTTTATTTGTTTTCTGAAGCAATGATATGATAGGATAAAGAAAGTTTAAGTATATTCTATTTTGATTATCTTTATACATACTGTACAGCATTTGAGCTGTGTAGCAGTGCTCACTCATTCTTACTATACTGAAGTGTGCTGTCAGGGAGTCCCACTGATCCAAAATTTGTTTTATTGCACCTTCAATTGACATCCACCATGTTTCGGCTACCTTAGGAATTTTCAAAGGAGTTTTGTCATTATTTATAGTTTTGTATATTCTTTCATAAGTCAACAGTCTTATGGAAGAACCAATTATAAGTTTCTCTGATTAAAAACTCAATATTTCTTGGTAATGACCTTTCAGCAGCTTTGGAAACAGCAAGCTGCAATGAATGACATACACATCTTATGAGTATTAATTTTGGTTGTTCTTGTTTCAAAAGTGCATATACACCATTATTTGTCCCTGTCATTGTGGAAGCATTATCTGTTCCAATACCACTCAGTTTTTCTATGTCTAGATCAAACTTGGAGAGGAGATTTCTTATAGCTTCTGTTATGGTACTAGCTGTACCATCATCTATATGCACCAAACCCAAAAATGTTGACATCATTTTTGAATGATTTTGGCTATAATATCTTATAGCAATGCCTAACATTTTTTTTACCGCAATGTCGGTGGATTCATCTATCAATAAGCTATAATAACTACTTCCAATATCTTCTTTCAAAGTTTTCAGAAAATATGGTCCAATCACATTAACAATCAAACCTGTACACTTGGTTCTGTGTATTGAAATGGTTTCTCCAGGATCACATTTGAAATCCTTGTGAATATCACTTAAATGGTCAATGGTTCGAATAGATGTATGAACAGCTGAATATAAACATAACTGGGCCTCTTTTTGTTGTTTCACAGTTACTTTTCCAACAGGTTTGAAATTTATTCTTTGTTGATTACTATTCACTGTAAAGGGTTGAGCTGCAATTTTGTGTTTCTTTCTTTCCACATGTTTTTGAAGATCACACAGTTTTGCTGCCAGAATTGATTTACAGTATTTACAGAATGCCTTTGCGTTATCTGAAGTACAGGGTTGCAGCCATCCTCGAAATATTGAAACTTTTTCCCACTCTGCTCTGTATTTCTGTGTATATTGTGGAGGCACTAAAATAAAATTCTAGAGGTGAAGATATGACAAAACTATACACCCCTCAGATCAATAAGGTTCCTTATTGATCTGAGTTATACACCCAACAAAGAAGAGAAACAACTTACTTTTATCTCAATTTACTAATTAAATTTAAAATCCTCTAAGGGCCGGTCTTTTCACCTCCAGTTAAAGTGCCAGATAGCATTTATCTTCCGGTTACCAAATTTTTGCGTCTTTTCACCTCTAGTTAGAGCCAGCTGACGGATAAGTGCTTCTTAACTTCCAGATAACTTAACTGGAGGATGAAGCAGCCGTTATCCCTTAACCGGAACAAATGCTGCGACATAGAACACGATGTTCTATGAATATTATAACCTATGAAATAAATTTGAAATCTGGAAAGTGGTAAATATTAAATAAGAATATAAGGTAGGGGTCAGTTGTCCTTATCCCTTATCGGAGATAGTAGCTTCAAATTAAATGTTCAACACGTGTGTTCTAATCAACAAAAAATGGATATTTTTGAAATAATCGAAGTTATGGACTTGGCGGATATTGCGGAAATAAATAATCCCGACAGATCATACCAGCTTCGACCAAGAGTAGATCACTTCAATAATTGGAACGATCAAGAATTTTTTGTCAGGTTTCGATTGTCGAAACCTTCTGTTACCTTACTCTTACAGAAAATAGAAGGCAATTTACATCATCCTTCGCAAAGGTAACAATATGAAAAATATGTCTTCATGTAATCTCATAATTTACAATTTTCAGGAATTTGAACAGAGCCATTCAGCCGCTTGACCAGCTACTGATAGCTCTTCGTTTTTTGGCTACTGGAAATTTCTGTGACAATGGGAGATTTCAGTGGCATCCATAAATCCACTGCAGGGAAAATTATAAATCGTGTGATTACATCTATTGTAAATTTACTTCCACAATACATATATTTTCCTCGAACAGAAGAGAAAAGGCAAGAAACAATGGCAAACTTTTATCAGATTGCACGGTTCCCCAAAGTAGTCGGTGCCATTGACTGTACCCACATTAAGTTACAATCTCCAGGAGGTCCAAATTCAGAAGTATTTAGAAATAGAGAGGGTTGGTTTTCATTGAATATACAAGTGATTTGCGACGCTGAATACCGAATTACAGACATTGTCACTAGGTGGCCAGGGTCAAGTCATGATTCGCATATATTCAATAATTCTTTAATTAAGATGAAATTTGAAGGAGGGCAAATGCATGAAGGTGTATTATTAGGAGACAGTGGCTATCCGAGCAAACATTATTTATTCACACCTCTTCAGAACCCAACAAGCCCTCAAGAGTTATTGTATAACGAATCACAAATTCAAACAAGGAGTATTATTAAAAGGGTATTTGGAATATGGAAACGGAGGTTCCCTATTCTTAGTTTGGGAATTCGATGTAAGATTGAACTTGCTCAAAAAATTGTTGTAGCCTCTGCTATTTTACACAATCTTGCCTGTCAAGAAGGGGAAGAAGTATTTGAAGACCATGCAGAAGAGGAGGATGCTGATGAGGAGCAGCACTTGGAGGAAAGGGCAGAAATGGGTGGACAAGGAGCTCGTTCTGACCTAATCAATAATTATTTCAATAACTTGTTGGATTGATCTTCAAATTAGAAATAAAGTTTTATGCAATTTTTTTCTCTCTTACTTGATCAAATGAGTTCCTTAAACTTATTTCACTTATATTAAATATATTCAGAAATTATTTATATAAAATAACACCTCTACAAATTCTGGCCCAAGGAAAGTGCAAATGAAATGGCTTGATGATTTCAAATGCAAGTTTTGTTTCAAATGTTCGGTTTTTTATCTGTACATAATTTACGAAATGAGTAACTCAAACGTATATTTATGTTAAACTTGCTCAATAAGTATTACTACAAAATAAAGTCTCAAGAAATTCAGATCAATCATAGATTGCAGGAAAATGAAATGTAAAGGCATGCTGACTTTTAATAAAGTTTGATCTCTATGTATTATTCAATTTCACTGTGCATACTTGATGAAATCAGTAAAACAAGATAATTTGTAGAAAATATATTCAGTTATTAATTGTTCTAAAAAATTATTTACAAGTAACCTTCCTTGTAAATTAATAACAGTTTTCTCTCATCAATAGTCTCCTGGCCAATTCATTATCTATTTTCAACTTTTCCAATATTCTGATATTTTTTTGGTTTTCTTGGATAAGATTCTTTTTTTCTAATTCTACCTTTTCCTTCAGAGCCTCATGGTATTGTTCTTTCCTCTGGTCTTCTATAATTATTGATTCTTTTTTTAAATCAGCAATTTCAATTTTTTTATTCAGTAGCTCCTCCAATTTTTCGTTGACATTGTTCCTTGTTGTTTGTAATGCAGGATGTTTCTTTGATTTAAGGGAAGACGGTCCCTATTTCGATTTAAACTTTGAGCATTTTTCCTCCTAATGAGAGAGAGAATGTTATTAGTTATTGTGTACAAATGCATTGTTGTCTTGTCCTACTTACCACATTGGATTTGGATGTTGTCGGTGTTTTAGAAGTCAAAAGTTCTGTTCCAGGTCCAACCTATAATGGAATTTAAATCAGATCCACTTAAATATATTAAATATATATATATATTTGTATATATATATATATATATATATATATATATATATATATATATATATATATATATATATATATATGTATATATATACATATAACAACAGTGGTTCAAGTAAATTTTACAAAGTTTTATATAATCCAGATATTTGCGTTTGTGTTCATAGGTAATTTCATGTTATTTATTTTAAATAATACCGATCTTGTGGTATTTTAAAGTTTACTATTGAACAGTGGACTTGGATTTTTGTCGCTCTGAAAAGGAACCGTATAGGGGTACTGAATTGAGAGTAAAAAAGGAAATAAAAATTTTGGACTTGGACTACTGTTGTTCTGATGTACCAATATAATATATATATATATATATATATATATATATATATATATATATATATATATATATATATATATATATATATATATATATATAATATATTCTCATTATGCTAACCACATTGGAACAAGACACTGTAGGACTTTCCATCAAGTAATTTTCTAGTCCAAATTCATCCTGCAATTGAAGATGGGGTTCAATCTGCAAGATAGTTTAATATCAGATTAATTTGAATATACATTTCCAAATAAACACGCACACTCTACACAGACCTATATTATATATACTTATCAATTTATCATACTAACCACATTAGAACATGATGCTATTGCAACTTCTTCCAAAGAATACCTATTTTGGGGTTCTATCTGCAATATAAATAATGTAAATATATTTCAAGGTATATACACAGACTCGCTTATACTCACATCTAAGTCTGAATCATTTTCTGCACAATTTATTGGTTCAACAGATAATTTACCATCTAGGGCTAAAATTTAAATATTATTAATCTTGTTACATTCAAGCTTTATTTATAATTACTTGTTTTTGGAAGCGCTGTATCATTGCCAAATTCAGTTGGGAGTCCCACAACATTTAGAGAAATTATTTCTAACAACTCTTGTTCATAGTCTTCAATGGGAACATATACAGGAACACCACCTCCAGTTTTGAAGGTTTCGTTTTTGTTCGTGCATACTTTCCTCTTAACATCCTTCTTCACTGCTTCATATTTCTGCCTCAAATTTTCTGTTCTATAGATATTGGCTGGAAAAGTATCAAAATAATATTTCACCATTATTCTATAATAATTACTTACATATGTTTTTTGAATTAAACACCACTGTTATCCTTTCCCACGTGTCATCCTTTATTTTCCACATTTGTGAATCTGTTTTTTTATTTTCTATCACAGAAGCGTGCATTAATACCAAATTTATCAATGCCCGCACTTCTGCAGCTGTAAAATTTGGTGCTCTCTTCCTTTTCATTTTAAATACAATACAAAACTTTGGTCGGTAATTATTTAGTGTTGTCCAAAAACTCCCAATTTGGATCAAATTTCGGATTCTTACTTACTTTGGCCTGAAAAAGCTGAATATGAACTCAGATTTTGTCGCTTCTTCACATTTTTTTTTGAAAATATTAAGCTAACCTGACTTATTCTAACCTCACTAACCTAACCTCCGAGTTCAAGAAAGTATCGAATTCATGGGTTAGATGAATTTTAAATTGATAAAAACTGTCTTTTTCAATATAAAATATATCTATTTCATGAATTTGTTACTTTCTGAACTCTTGAGGTTAGGTTAGTGAGGTTAGAATGAGTCAGGTTAGCTTAATATTAAAAAAAAAAATGTGAAGAAGCGACAAAATCTGAGTTCATATTCGGCTTTTTCAGGCCAAAATAAGTAAGAATCCGAAATTTGATCAAAATTGGGAGTTTTTGGACAACACTAAATAATCAAAACTTTTACGAAAATGAGTGGCTGTTGATCCAAAGAAGTAAGAACAAAATGAAATGATATTAACACAAAAACTCCTTGTGTATATATAGGTTAAGTTATAGCCACAGAAAGTTCTTTTGAAAACGAAATCCGCTTTATTTCTATGCTATCTGTCAGACCCTAACCGGAACTCTCGAGATACTTCCAGTTACGTTTGTCCGTATGAAAAGACGGAACATAGATAACTGAAAGTTAACTCCAACCGTTAGACTTAACTTCAGGTTTCGTAACGGGATGTTTAACTGCTAGATGAAAAGACCGGCCCTAGATATCTATTTCTCCTTATCTGTCTAGTGCTAGGTTATAAACTTATAAATGAATTTTATTTTTTTTTTTTTTTTAAAAGGGAATGATGGGACACAGGCGACTTTTCGCCTGTGTTCCATCATCTACCCTTCTGGGCTCGCAAACATAGTACATAGACCCAGTCTCAAGTAAATCTTCGTCAAATTGTAATTAATTAAATTGTAATGGGACAAACACAAACTCCCAAGGACATGGTGGGAATCGAACCCACCGACTCCGCCAACGAAGTCGGCATAGTGTTATCTATACCTCTCCGCCACGGAGCCGCCATATGAATTTTATTCTAGAAACACAATTAAATTTGACATTTGATTTCTTCTTCTTCTATATGTTTACCACCCACTGGAGGTGGTGGGAATGGGCTAGCTTCGAGGCTTTTATGCCCAATACTACTCGTCGACGCCCAGGTCCCCAGTTAAGGGGGTCTCACACAAGCGATGCCTGGGTTGTTTGATCAATGTTGTGGTGTTTCTTCACTTAGGTTGCGTCTGGGTGTTGCTACGGGTTTTCTCTGGGTTTGGTGTTACACTGGGATAACATTTATATAAGTTAGCTGAAGTCAATGTGAAGGCTACTATAAGGCTACAGCGTGCAGTAATTAAAGCTTGATGTTTGAGGATGCCAGAAAATGATATATTACTTTTATGAGAGTGAGTGATATTGTACCAAAAAAAACATCTAAAAGGCTGATGGGGGAGGGAAATTTGAGCTTCAATAAATTATCATATAATTTTGCACAATTGATGGCATTGTTAGTGCAGTCAAAAAATATATGCCTAAGGTCTCCCACCTCGCCACATTCACACAGGTTGTTAGGTTTCAATTTTAGTCTATATAAGTGACAGGGTGTGAGTACATGTCCAGATCTTAACCGAGAGAAAGTTGTAATATATTTTCTAGGGAGTTGAAGGTTGGAAAACCAAGTTTTATTAAGGTTGTCGTTCCTTCTCATACCTGAGTAGTTTACGCCCTTATCCTTGTGTTTTGTTGACCATTCGAGTGACCATTCCTTCCAAGTTTCTTGTTTGTATTTTCGTTGTAGTTCTTTATGATGGACTTTGTATATATCAATGAGGTTACATGTTGTTCCTTTTTTTGCCAGCTGGTCAGCCATTTAGTTACCTATTATATTTGTGTGGCTGGGTATCCAGCATAGGCATATTTCCTTGTGTTCCTCTTTAATCGCGCTCATTTTGCTCCTGATTGTTAGGCTTATCTCATCGTTGTTGGTCCCCATTTTCCATGTTCAAATTCGTTCCAGTGCACTAAGAGAGTCGACATATATAACTGCTTTCTCTATCAGCTCCTGATCAATGTAATTGAGAGCTTTCATTATGGCTGCAGTCTCTGCGGTGCAAATGGTGAATTCTTTTGGTAGGCTGCCGTATAGCTTGACATTTTGTGAGGGACAATATATGCCAATTCCTAGATTTTCTCCATTTTGAGGGTCCGAGGCATCTGTAAATATTTGGGTGTAGTTTTGTTAGTGGGATGTATGAAACTTTACAAACTCACTATTGTTATGTGTGGATTCCTTTGAGATGCCTGAGTGGGTATAGTTAAACATTTCATAGTGTTCTTTTAATGGTCGGAGGTAACAACGGGGAATGAGGCGACTATCCAGGCTCCTCTTGACATGGTTTGTATCCTTATAGTATTCGATGAAAGGGGGTTTCATTCTGTTTCTCCAGATAGTCACCTGTTTGCTCAGATACTCGATAATGTTAATAGATGGATGTTTGTTGTGCATCATCTTGACAAGGTATTTTTTGGCTAAGTATTTGGTTCTCAAGTTTATTGGGAGCTCGCCACTCTCTGCCAGCAGCACTTTTACCGGGGTAGATCTCATGTGTCCTAATGCAATCCGGAGGGACTGATTTTGTATTGTGTTTAGCTTTTTAATTAAAGATTGTGCACACCTTCCTACAAAGATGGTGCCGAAGTCCAAGTGTGGTCTAACGAGAGCTTTGTATAGGGTTAGTAGGGTCTTGGGGTGGGAGCCCCACCATGTTCTGCATAGGCTTCTGAGTAGATTGGTACCTTTCAATGCCTTGCCACAAATCTGATCAATGTGTGGACGCCAGGATAGCTTATTATCTAGGATTATGCCCAGATATTTGTAATTACTTGCCCATTGAATAGTGTTACCATTAACTTTTATATCTGTTGTTACTGGGGGTCTGTTTGTCTTGTGAAAAACAACTGCCCTTGATTTTTCGAAGGATACTGATAAATCTCTTGATCGTAGCGTGTTATCTAGGTTCTCAATGGATCTTGTTAGTTTGTCTTTGACCTCCTCCACGGTTTTCCCTGAACAGCTCAAACAGACGTCGTCTGCATATTGTATTAGATCAACATCATCCGTCATGTCCTCATGCCAGTCTCTGCTATAAATGTTAAAGAGCGTTGGGCTGAGAGTGGAGCCCTGGGGTAACCCCTTGCTTACCTCCCGTGGTCCCATCGCTTTGCCTGTGTATGGATCTAAAACATAAATCTTTCTGTAAAGGAAAATTTCTTTGATTATGTTGACCAAATCCATGGGAATTTTCGCTTTGATTAAGTCTTCCTCCAAGATGGAAAGATTTACATTGTCATATGCCGCTTTAATGTCGATGAAGATGATTATGGTAATTAAGTTCTGAGAAAAGGCTTGATAAATATGAGTTAGGAGAAATGTGAGGCAGTCATATATTGATTTCCCTTTTTTAAATCCTATTTGAAGGGGTCGGTGCGATTGTGTTTCTACTAGTCTATCAATCCTTGTGTTTATAGCAGATTCCAACACCTTAATGATGCACGGAGTCAGAGCAATTGGCCTGTAGTTTGATGCTAAATTCAAGTCCTTTCCTTGTTTCGGGAATAACAGAATAAGCGACGTTTTTAGGGTATGATCTAGTTTTGGGTTATCAAGTTGTTGATTGTACAATTCTGTAAGTTTCACGATGGATGAATGAGGCATGTTCTGGAGCATTGGGTAGCTTAAACCATCTATGCCAGGGGCGGTGTCCTTTTTTGTTTTAATGTGATACCAAATTTCCTCCGTTGTGAATCTCTCCGAAGGAGTGTGGTTGGCATTTTGAGCTTGGCCATTTTGTTGAGGTATTGTTGGAATAGACAGGGAGTTAAGGATTTCTTCCGCACACGTTTTGTTGGTTATTCTTTCGGACCTTTGTGTGGTGGCGTTGGCAAACCTCTTGATCAGACCCCAGGCCTGTTGTAGGGACTTATCTGAAAGTTTTTCGCAGAATTGGTGAAAACTTTCTCTTTTTGTCTTGTTGATTTCACGTTTTGCTTTTGCCGTAGCTTTCCTTACTGAGACGAAATTTTCCCAGGTTGGATTGCGGAGGTATGCCCGGAATTTCGACTTTCTATCCATTACTAGCGATGTAAGGTGCTCTGTCCACCAGGAAACCCCTCCTGGTTTGCTACTTTTGTTTGCTGTTGGTTTCTTTTTTGGGATGGATTTGCTTGCTGCACTCATGATTGCTTCTCCAAACTCTGTTAAGTTGTTTGTTCCACTGGTGGTGGATTCTAGACACTCGGAGTAGGCGACCCAATTCGCCTTTTTGGTCAGGTACCTGGGGAAAGGAAAACACTCTTTAATAGGATGTAGTTTCAGCTTCTGCATTTCTATTGTTATCATAATAGGGAAGTGATCGCTGTTTCCAGCGTCTGGTATTGTTTCCCATGTGCATTTGTTCGCAATGTCAGGGGAGCAGATAGATAGATCAGGTGCACTGTCATTTTGGTTAGGTTGAACCATTCTCGTCTTTGAGCCGTCGTTTAATATGACGAGATTACTACTGTCAAGAAATTCGCTTACAGCATGGCCATTTGCATTCGTGATACCGGAGCCCCACATACAGTGTTGTGCATTTAGGTCCCCCACTATTATGAAGGAGTCATTCATCAGTGTTATAATGGAGTTCAAGTGGTTTACAGATAATTTCATGTCCGGTGGGTTGTATATATTGGTAATTGAGAAGTTGTCTATTGAAATGGTCTGTGATTGCATTTGGTTCGGGAGATTGACGTTGCCCGATACCACACTAACATTTAAATTGCTTCTTACTAAGAGGGCTATGCCCCCCCAGCCATCTGGCCTGTCATCCCTAACTGTATTATATCCTTTGATGCTAAAATTTTGTTCTGCTTTAAGATACGTTTCTGATAATGCTATTATATCGGGAGATAATTCATTGATTAAGTACATAAGGTTAGGTTTATTTGAATTTATTGACCTTATGTTCCATTGCAGAATTGTTAACTTATCCATTAGTACTCGTCTGAGGATTCCTCCCTTTCCTCATTTTGTAAAAATTTAAGTTTCCTGTCCAACTTGTTCAACCAATTTTTTATTAATGCTAACTCGCCCATCACATTGGACTCCATGTTAACTGGGCTTTGGGGGGCTCCATCAAGTGATGTTAGTTTTTGTGCTTGCGCTTTCGTTGGTGTAAGTTGTGTGAATGCAAATTCAGGTAAGTATGATTCCTGTGGATTGTATATAGTTACTTCAGGTGTGGTGTAACCACTATGATGATTTGAAGGTTTTGGATTATGCTTACTTCCCTTGGTCGAAATGACTAGGTCATTTCCTGATGAGTCCCTGCCCTTTTTGTTCATCAAGTAAGAGCTAGGATCGTGTTCCTTAGATTGTGAGCTAATCAGGCATTGTTGATGAAGTTCTTTGTCGTATCCCTTCGCCGGTGACAGTCTTCTTTTTTTATTTACCTCTATTGTGACCTTATTTTTTAATACTGTGTTCCTGTATGTGTCCCTTCTCTCTGGCCTAAGGGCCAAGTTTCTCTGGTTAACCTCCAAGATTTGTTGGCCTGATGTATTAGTATTAGCTTTAAGTTGGGGGAAGTTTGTCGAGTTGTGTACATATCCCGAACCCTTGATGATTTGATTCGCTTCGTAAAACGATAAGTTATCTGTAGCCATAAGATTCCATATTTGCTTTTGTTTTGTAAATTCTGGACATTGTCTATCTGTTGATGCATGCTCGCCCTTACAGAAAATGCATATTGGGTTGTGTCTTCTTTCGCATTGATCCTCCATATGAGATTCTCCACAGTTTCTGCATCTCTTATCTTTGCTATTGCATATTTTAGCTGTGTGACCATATCTCAGGCACTTATAGCACTGAATGACTGGTCTTACGTAGAGTGAGACTTCCTTTCTTATGGAATAAATGGATATAAATGTTGGAAGTTTTTTTCCTTTAAAGGTTACCACATATGATTTTGAAGGTACGTATTTTGTTATTCCATTTTCGACCACTCTCCTGTTGAGTCTACGGACATCGATGATCTCGACTGGTGAATGTGCGTTAAGTATGTCATCTTCTCCTATATCACTGCCAATGTCACCAATGACGCCCCTGCAGGTAGTCATCATCAGAGGGATAGTTATTTTGTAATCCAATATGCTAAAATAGTTAATTTGAACAAAATTATTGGCTTCGTGTGCAGTTTTGAATTCAATACCTATTCTATTATTACCTTTTCTTTTAATTTCCGTAATACCAGCGACATTATTTTGATGTAATAGTTTTCCTATGTTCATCGGATGAACTTTACCAAGATTAGAATTATTAGACTCCATAATAACTAGATATGGAGCTTTATCAGAGTTAGAATAAAGTGAACTAGGATTGATTGGCCTACAGTTGGGGGATTTAAGCGAAATTGATATGTTTTCAATCTCATTTAGCATCTCGTCATCCCTATTGTCAATCGCTTGTTTTTTTAAAGCATTAATTTCATTTGAGATTGATATGATGTCTATAAAAGTTGTTTCATTTTCTTCGATTAAGTTATTAAGGTCTTTGCTGATGTTGGGGTAAGTTTGTTTAATATTGATGTGACGATATTCGGTGGGGAATCTGCAACGGCAGATGGGTTTGTACATGAGACAGGTGTGGCCCGTTCATTCTCTTCAATATATTGACTAGTATCTTTACCATTATTTATTTGATCGTACTCCATCTCATTATCAAAATAGTTTAATTCAGGAAGGGGAGGTAGCCCTCCCCCTGAGCATTCCCCCATCTAACCCTATGAATTATGTCCTTTGGTACAACAATGCGGAAAAGTAAGGTTAACAAAGTAAATAGGCTATTACCTCTGTGATGATTCAGCTAACTTAACTAATTTCACATTTACCACTTCTAGGATGTTTAAGGATTTAGAAAATGTCACATAAACACAAGGGATTAATTATTAATAGAAAATTCTTTGGAAAAAACGCTTTCGGGAAAATTAGACGCAACCTCGATGACGTTCAACCACAGAATCAAGCAGATGAACTCTTTGTTTACAATTTACAGGGTTATAACTTAGTGTCAGAGTTTTCCCGTCAAAGTGGCAGCCATGGAGGCTGCGCGATTTATTGCAAGAGTGGGATTAAATGCAAAGAGCGCACCGATCTTGCGTCTTCAGTACCGTACGTATTTGAGTGTTCTGCAATTGAGACATGGGTCGATGCGGTTAAAATCGTGGTAATGTGTATATATCGTCCAAGCTCTTTGTCGGCATCAGACATAGACATTTTTCTTGGAAAACTTTTCAATATTTTGGAGAAACTAACATGTGAATCAGATAAGTTTATTATTTCAGGAGATTTCAATATAGACATTTTATCAACTAATAATGTAACACAAAAATTCATTTCTATTGTTGAGGGTTTCAATGCTAACTTAATGATAAATGAACCAACGCGATTGACACTCACTTCGTCCACTTGTATTGATAACATCATCACAAATATTCAGGAAGATGCATCAGCAAGTGTCATTAACGAGCATATTTCTGATCACATGGCGCAGATATTTTCTTTTTCGGTCTGCTCTAGGAATACTAGTGGTAAGCGGCGAATTCGAATGATCAATGACTCCACCCTTAGATCTTTCGCGACATCCTTATCCGAGGTAAATTGGGAATCTGTTGTTTCCGATTTCACTTCGGATGTAAACTATCTGTGAAGTAGTTTTTATGCTACATATAAAAGTTTATTTGATGAATCATTTCCCTATATCTGGATAAACGGAAACGCCACAAATGAAATTGCTATTACGCCATAGGTTAGAGAGCTTAAAAAACTCTTGGATGCTTTATTTATAATATCTAAACGAAATCGTGAATATCTCATACCTTATAAGAAAACCAAATTTTCGTACGACACAGCAGTAAACAGAATGAAACAGAACTATTATAGGAGATTAATATCGAAGAGTAATAATAAAAGCAAAACATCTTGGAATATACTGAAAAAGTTAACAGGTACAAACTTTTCTGGGGAAGGTGTTTTCAGTGACGTTTCAGATGATGTAGCCCTTGCTGAGAGATTTAATGAATATTTTGCTAATTCATCAACAAGGAGCAATAAAGAAGCGGTGTCCACCACGCCTGCGATAAGTCAAAATAATAAATCTTTTTTCTTTTTCCCCATTGGTGATAAAGAATTATTGAAACTTGTTATGAATATGAAGAACACCAATTCTTATGGATATGATGAGATATCAATCTCTGTTATGAAAAAAACTATTCATATTATAGTCAAACCCTTGTCACATATCATGTATCGCTCCTTCACTGAGGGTCTTTTTCTGGAACTACTCAAGGTGGCTGTGATCAAACCTCTTCATAAAAAAGGATGTCTTGAAGATGTCTCCAACTATCGTCCAATCAGTTTGCTTACTTCTTTCTCTAAAATATTCGAGAAGTTTTTGGTAGTGAGGTTACTCTCGTTCCTACATAAATTCCATGTTTTTTCTAATAAGCAGCATGGTTATTTAAGTAAAAAAAACACAACGGCTGTGTTCGAATTAACCTGCAAAATAATTGATTCACTGGAGGAGGGAGGCGTACCTGTTGGTCTTTTTTTAGACCTTTCCAAGGCTTTTGATAGTGTTAGCCATAAGCGTCTTTTAGAAAAATTAAACTCATACGGTATTCGAGATTGCCAGCTTGAACTGATGCGTAGCTATTTGAGAGATAGATCTCAGAGAGTTTGCTCATGATGGGAAGATGATGTACTTTTCCAAGGATCAAACGATTAATGCAGGTGTTCCTCAGGGAAGTATTCTGGGGCCTCTTCTATTTGTCCTTTATATTAATGACCTACCTACCGTCTGTAGTTCACTTAGATTAAATGTTGATCTAATAATGTTTGCAGATGACACGAATGCCCTGGTGAAGGGAAAAGATGTTGAATCTGGCACCGAAGCGACGCCTGCAGTTTTTGATCTGATAGATAAGTGGTGCAATCAGAATGATCTAAGTCTGAATGTAAAAAAGACTGAATGTATATTTTTCAGAAACGTACATTGTAGATATCAATATCCTGAATCAGTAAACCTTAATGATAAGCAAATTGTGTCAACATCATGCACAAAATTTTTAGGAGTTTCTATTGATTATAACTTAAATTGGGGAGAACACATAAATCAGCTCAAAAAGAAGCTTAACAAGGTGCTGTACATGATCAGAGTATTGTCTCGGCGGGTAGATGGAGAGCTTTTGAGAACAATCTATTTTGCAAATTTTGAGTCTCTTTTGAGGTACTGCCTTGTCATTTGGGGTGGTGGTTCAAATTGTGATAAGATTTTTGTGATTCAAAAATATGCTTTAAGAGTAATGATAGGTTTGCGATATCGTGAGTCTTGCAGAGGCCATTTCAGGGAACATAACATTCTCACTTTTCCTGGTCTGTATATATTAGAATGTTTACTCTTCGTGAGAAGAAATCCTCACTATTTTGATGATCATATAAACAGAAATGAGACAAGACGCATTTTTCCTTTTCACTTTCCTAGGCATGGCCTGACATTAACGGAAAAAAACACAAAATATATGTGTATCAGGCTTTACAATATCTTACCTAAGTTTTTGATTAATGTCGTATGTTTTAATAAATTCAAATCTGAAATTCACAAAATGCTTGTTGATGTTGAACCTTATTCGATAAATGAATTTTTGGAATATCGTTTCACAAATTGTTAAGTTATGATTTGTAGTTATGTTTTTGGTATTTGTTTGTGACGGATTCTCTTTTCTTTGTAAATTCAATAATTTTGAGAATAAATATTATTATTATTATTATATATATAAAAGAAGCAAAATTATCGGCCTAGCCCGCATATGTCGAAGCAGCCGTTGACACGTATTTCGGACTCTTTGGTCCTCATCAGAACGGCTTAGCCAAGTATGCGATGGAAAACCTGGAAATGGAAGAGCAACAACAAGGAGAATCCCTTGCTTCGGAAGACAATCACACATTTGTGGTACATTGTTCGATCTTTCCGGTTTGGGAGATTTTGTAAAACTCGCGGTCCTCGCGGTCCCCTTCTTATCTTATTTCCACGGTCCGGGATCTCACGGATGGCATTAATCGCCTCCGTGGTCAGAGTTTGACCAAATCTCCCAAACCGAAGAGTTCGAACAATGTACCACAAATATGTGATTCTCTTCCGAAGCATGCTTCGACATATGCGGGCTAGACCGATAATTTTGCTTGTTTTATATATATATATATATATATATATATATATATATATATATATATATATATATATATATATATATATAAAATTTATATATATATATATTTATTCGAAATGTTGTTGCCTGTGATCTATTTTTAATCTCTTGATAATATTAGCAATAACAGGCTGGTTGAATCTTAAAAAACTCGAATTTTATTAAAAAGTTGACGTTTTCACTACGACATTCGTAGTTATTCAAAACTTTTGAAAAAATTGAAAATTTTCTTTGACATTTATTGATTTTGAAAAAATTTGAACAGACAAAGACTGCTTTGTCTTGTTTAAAATTTTTTTCGAATGTGGCTGTTCTTTGTTATTTTTTACGTGCTATACAGTCTAATATTAACATTCAAAATTGTTATTATTAGAAGGCAAGGGGAACTACAGAAACCTTTACCCACGTAATGTTCGAAAATAATAATAATAGGGTACTATTTATCTAACAACAAAGAAATTAGTCGCTTGAAAATATTAAAAAAGTAGAGCAGAATTATCGGAATAGAACGCTTATATGGAAGCAGCCGTTGACACGTGTTTCGGACTCTTTGGTCCTCATCAGAACGGCGTAGCTAAGCATTGGATTGAAAATTCGGAGATGAAAATAGTCTAATAAACAAAATCCTTTGTTATCGAAGACAATCACTTATTTGTGGTTTATTGTTTGAACTCTCCGGTTTGGGAGATTTGGTCAAACTTTGCCACGGAGGCGATTAATTCCATCCGCGAGATCTCAGAAAGAGTAAATTAACAATAACAAAGAAAATTATTTGCGGGAAAATATTAAATAAGTAGAGCAAAAATTATCGGTATAGCTCGTTTATATGGAAGTAGCCGTTTTTAATGAAATTTTTATTTAGAATTTCAAATTTTTCAAAAATAAAAAAAGGTACTCACAATCTAGAACATGTTTGAAACTCTCAGCTTAAGTGTGGGATCATTGCCATATTTTCAGCTTGCAATATTTAATTATTTATTCGAAATGTTGTTGCCTGTGATCTATTTTTAATCTCTTGATAATTATTAGCAATAACAGGCTGGTTGTTCTAGATTGTGAGTACCTTTTTTTATTTTTAAAAAATTTGAAATTCTAAATAAAAATTTCATTAAAAACGGCTACTTCCATATAAACGAGCTATACCTATAATTTTTGCTCTACTTATTTAATATTTTCCCGCAACTAATTTTCTTTGTTATTGTTAATTTACTCTTTCTGAGATCTCGCGGATGGAATTAATCGCCTCCGTGGCAAAGTTTGACCAAATCTCCCAAACCGGAGAGTTCAAACAATAAACCACAAATAAGTGATTGTCTTCCATAACAGAGGATTTTGTTTATTAAACTATTTTCATCTCCAAATTTTCAATCCAATGCTTAGCTACGCCGTTCTGATGAGGACCAAAGAGTCCGAAACACGTGTCAACGGCTGCTTCCATATAAGCGTTCTATACCGATAATTCTGATCTACTTTTTTAATATTTTCAAGCGACTAATTTCTTTGTTGTTAGATAAATAGTACCCTATTATTATTATTTTCGAACATTACGTGGGTAAAGGTTTCTGTAGTTTCCCTTGCCTTCTAATAATAACAATTTTGAATGTTAATATTAGACTGAATAGCACGTAATAAATAACAAAGAACAGCCACATTCGAAAAAAATTTTAACAAGACAAAGCAGTCTTTGTCTGTTCAAATTTTTTCAAATCAATAAATGTCAAAGAAATTTCAATTTTTTCAAAAGTTTTGAATAACTACGAATGTCGTAGTGAAACGTCAACTTTTTAATAAAATCGAGTTTTTTAAGATTCAACCAGCCTGTTATTGCTAATAATTATCAAGAGATTATATATATATATATATATATATATATATATATATATATATTTATATATATATATATATATATATATATATATATATATATATATATATATATATATATTATATGAATTTGATTGAATCAAATCAAATCAAATATGCTTTATTGTCTTGAAATTATACATTTTATTGACAAAGCGAAAAATAAAGTAACTAAATAATGTAAAACATAAAAATGAACACACAGCAATCTAAAAATATACAAACTAAACAAACTAAACAATGTAATACGTAGAAATAAAAATCACACCACATTTCCATAAAAAATATATACAAACTTCACAATAGAACCGAGAGTGTCAAATCCTCCTCAATCGAAGCTGATGCCTGTATTGGGTCATAACGATCGATCAATGTTCAGAATAGTAGTCCTCTCAAGAGTAATAAGGTCTATCAAGAGAATAAAATTTTGTTTGTTTCCGAAAATTGGTCAAGGAAGTTATAGATTTGAATTCCTCTAGAAGGTGATTGTAAATTTTCGTAGCTTTGTAATTGATGGACTTTTTTGTTAAAGGAAGGAATAGGGAGGTGAACATGATGTCTCGAAGATCTGGTGGAATACCAATCGGATCGGAATTTTTCTGAGACTATAATAATTTCAATTTTCCATTATATGACGTCCATTTCGGTCATACTTGTTAAGTTTTTGAAGTGATTGACAGCCAGTGAACTCCACCTAGAAATCAAATAACGATACTTGAAATAATTGAGTAATATTATAAAATTGCAACAAATACCTACCTTATAACTATTATATTTTATACACTATTTACTTTGAAGTATTAGAACGAAGTTCTAATCATCGCATGTTATATTCCAGACACGCATGAAATCTATTCCTGAAAAAATTACACAAAGTACAAAATGACTACTAAAATTCTCTTTGTTTTTACTCTACAAGTATTTCAAGGACTATGATATGGGTTTTAAAATGAAGCACAATACAAACTTTATGAGTTTACACAAAATTATTTCACTTGATACTGAAAATTAAAATAAACACGTGGTTAAAATAAAAGATTTATTTATTATTAAATAATATAAATAATATTACTAAAATCAAATTATCACCATGTTTTGCGAAACTAACACATTAGAGGGGCTTTCGAGTTTTTATAGGATAATTACCACTAGTCACTAGTAGTGTTGACCAATTGTTATTATTTAATTAGGAATTATTAGGCTAGCATTAATTTTAATTACGTAGGTATATCAATTATGTTTCACAAACTACTACTGAAATTATCTTTGTTTTTACTCTACAAGTATCTCAAGTACTATTATATGGGTTTAAAATGAAGCCCAATAGACCTTAAGAGTTCACATAAAATAATTTCACATTATATTGAAAATTGAAATAAACGCTTGGTTAAAATAAAATCTTTATTTAATAAATCCTGAATTTTTTTTTAAATTTTCTTTTTCAATACTATTTTACTACTATATATATATATATATATATATATATATATATATATATATATATATATAAATATATATATATATATATATATATATATATATATATATATAACATATTATCGCAGTTTCATAACTATTCTAAATCTGAACTTACGTCACATGGATATGACACCAGAAGGGCTGATGCTCAATATAGGCTGCCTGCTGCACACAAGAGTGTCTTTCAGAAGTGTTTCGTATATCTGACTCCAAGAATCTTCAACAGGCTTCCTCGTGAGATTCGTGCAACAGTTTCTTTCATGTTATTCAGGAGGAAGGTTCAAAATTGGATTAGCTCACAGTCACGATCAATCATAGCAGACTTAGTGGAACTTAAATCGTTCTAGAGAAGTTATTATACTTATGATGATGATAATTATCGGAAAGCAGTCTGAAGGCATTATGTTCACCGGTTCGAAGAGAATTTTTTTTGTTAAACTATACACAAGGATTTGTCCTTTCATGGTCTATTCGATTGAATGTTTGTTATGAATTATGTTATGTTACTGATGCCTGTTCTCACTATGTTTTCTATTAATATGTATTAATTGACTACTAGTCTTGTACTCTGTTTTTGACATTCAATAAATTTATTATTATTATATTATAAATTATCACCATGTAAGTAGATTAATTATGTTTCACCAAGTGATAAACGAAAACTCAATGTCAGTTATTTCACTTGATATCCGTTAATATTATTTTATGGACGAATTTTGAATATAAAAAGTATTTAAGTAGTCTCTTCAGTTTTTGTTCAAGGGTTAAATCATTTGGAAAATCTTGGAGAATCAGGAAAAACTGATTATATAAGATAACCCTTCTGAAAAAATACCATTCATGAGAACTGACTTAATACGTGGCTCGTTAATTTCCTATTAAATGTCCATAGTAAATCATAATTTATTATATTATTGTTTACTGATTCATGACCGGGAACAATAGTCCGTATTGTTTAGCAACAAGAAAATAATTCACTGAAATCGCCAGTACACTTTTAATACAATAGGACTGTTGTCATATGGTAATGGGAATTGTACATACCGATATGCGAATATCATATTTTGCAACACTGTATTGTTCACGGACCCGTTTTGCAGATAACGTTTTCTATAAAAATTGTTTAGTTGGAACGAACATGCTTAAATATTATGGTTTAGTTTAAATAATAGTATCGAAAATGCATAATAGTGATTAATATTGTTTTTTCACGTGCTTTCATCGTTTTACTAAGAATCGTTTCACTTTCAATAACTAGATATTCAACTGAATTGAATATTCGAAACACCATTCAATTTTCGAAAATGCAATTTCATGTATTATTTTTTTTAATACCTACCATTCTATTATTCTTGAACTTGTTGAATCTCCATTCTTTATGAAGCCATGAATTATTGTTTTTTATTTATTCATATTGAGATTCCTACTACCATGTGCCGGGGAAATGAGCAAGTTGCTTATTTAACTAGAATATCTTCTCATCATGTTCAATAGCATAGAAACGTTCAATTTATTGCGTATATTTATATCAATTAGATACTCATAGTATTCCTCGATCATAATCATAATACAGAATATTGAAGTAATGATATCATATCGGAATTAGGCCTTAATCTCTAACTTTAAAATGACGTTTTAAGTAAAGCTATATAAGAAAATTATAAGAAAATAACAAGTCTGAATAGAAAGTTGTTTACAGGAATTCCGGTCACGTGACTTCTAAAACACAACTGAGGAGACAAACGAAATAAAAGATTCAACTCCGATTTTCCTTTAAAAACTACGCTTTACAAATTAAAATACATGTGTTTCCATACGATAAATAAATAAATACAATACCCATTTTGTACCGGAAGCAGATAGAGCGATAAAATACGAGAATCCAAAATATCTTCATGGGATACTCAGTTTAAGATCTGATATTCATAATGTAAACATAAGAGTAAAAAGCTATACCATACCCCAACATTATACAACTAAATTCAAGGGCTGCTTTGCTTACGCAGCTCCGATTATTCTAAATAGGTGGATTAATATTCTCTCGTTGCCATTGAAACCATTCAAAAAAACTATATGGATGTCAACGTGAGATCAATGGTTTTTCCTCTCTTATTTCATTTTGTTCTTCATTTCATGATTTTTCATAATGATTGAATCATTAAAATTTTTAGATTTAAAAAAGTGTGTGTATATTTCAGGTATGTAGATGTCACTTTCATGCAATTATTCTTATTATTGTTATTATACATATATATATATATATATATATATATATATATATATATATATATATATATATATATATATATATATATATATATATATATATATATATATATATATATATATATATATATATATATATATATATATATATATATATATATATATACAGGGTCGTATCCAGGGGAGCGCCAGAGGGAGCAGATCCCCCTCTGGAATTATCTAAGCCCCCTCTAGAAAAGATACCAGAATTATTACAAACCAAAGATGTTTATATCTACGTTGAAACATGAAACTAGCCTAGTTACAAACAAATCTACCTAATTGTAAAACTGACCTAAAATTAATTATTTGTGGCATCTTTTAACCCGCAAAACATGTTGACGATTTTTATCCTAAAACGAAATAGCGAAAAACGTGCGGCTACCATCAGGGTTGCCAGATTTTTCAGAGCCGTGTTGCCCTTTAGACGCTAATTTGTCGCCCAAAAGCGCAACCGTGGTTGCGATATGTTAACGGGGAAACATTGGTAACAATTATTTTTCATATAAAATTCACTTATTCTAGAAGTTATTTCATACGTGTTTTGCTGCTAAATTTTCGCCTAAAATCGCAATCATGATTTTTTTCGCAACTGCACGAAAAAATAGTGCACCCAACATGTTGCCTACTCGTCCGAAAAACAATAATAGGTACTTTCGGGACTTTTTACTGAAATTATTATTACAATCAAAACCACGATTCTATTACAATTATTTTTATTCTTATATAAACTGTTCACAAGACAACGTCTATAGATATATTTATTTGTTTATATTTAATGATGAAAGTACTTTTTTTTTCTAATATTTTTTATTTCTATTAGTTTTATTTATTTAGAGTTTTCTAGGAGAGATTTTTTATTTATTTTTTTTATTACAATAAATTTTTTTATTTTTCCAAAATATTTTTCAATTAATATTCGTTTTCCAGATAAAAAGACACAAAAAGCTGTATATTTCTATCTTTTTTCACGTATATTTATTTTAGTACTATGTAAAAAACAAGCCCCCTCAAGAAAGCCTCTTATGTATATATATATATATATATATATATATATATATATATATATATATATATATATATGTATATATATACAGGGTGATTCATTAAGGGTGGCGACCGGCCGTATCTCGGAAACCGTATGTCCTAGAATTTGGGGAAAAAAATTCTTATACGAAAATCTACCCTAAAAAAATGATGAGTCCATAGTTTTCTGCTAGGTGGCGCAATCTACCCCTTATAAAATATAATTGGATTTTTTACGAAATATTCCCCAATTAAGGCTGGTAAAAGATAACAACTTTAGAAACTACTGTCTTAACTCTACATTTTTTGTAGAAGTCATTTTTCTGTATTACCTATTCTGAAATGGTGGGGGAAGTTCTCTTTCTTTAAGATAAAAAAGACTGTAACTCCATAATGCATGAACCAATCTTCGAAAACATAGACTCTATGCAAAGAGTATTGAATGTAGATTTCAGTAAGAAATAACAAAAACACTTTTAATTTTCCAATCGGCAACTAGAGGGCGCTATGTAACACCTAGCACTATTTATGATTTTTTTTGAGAAATTTCAAATGCAATGTTATAAATCTAACTAGCTAATAAAAAGCCAAATTTGATGACTTATTGACCTGTCAAAACCGCGAACTGATATCTCTTTTCATTCCAAAGATATTGGCATTTTTTGATGAGAGTTGATAATTGTTGACTCGCCCTGTAAGGTGGAAGAGAAATTATGTTGCTAAAATTATTTTGATAATAAAATAACAAGTAGAAACGCATCACAAAAATATTTATTAACATCACATAATGAAACAAAATTAAGGGAGCTACTTATAACAGAAATTTACAAAACGCTTTCACTATCTCATTATTTTAAATACTCAAAATGCTTGCCAGTGTTTGCTTTGAACTATTTCGGATAAAAATTTTCGGGTAAAAATTCAATCCGCAATCTCTCAAACGGTCTCTTATAGTTTTATGTTCATGGACGAGCTGCAATATTACGAATGATGTTAAATTGTTGAGAGATAGATGTTTCAAAAGTCAGCAAGTTACCTATGGAAATGACACTAATGTTTTATGATTGTTTACATTTAAGTTTTTATTGCTGTCAAATTTATTCTGACTGTTTGCAAACTAACTCTTTTATAATGCCTTTTTATTCAAATGAAGAGGCATATGATATGGTCAGTGTATATTTTGAAAGTCTACAAAATGAAGTAATTGCTGAAAGGGAGTATGCGATATGATATCCTGAAAGACGGTGTCATTCTCGGAAATTATTCAAAAGATTGGCACAAAGATTGCGAGAAACCGGCAATGTTCAACCTGTCGCATTAAGAAATAGGATACGTAGAAGTCGCAATGAAGAAAATGTTATTAACGTATTGGCGTTAGTTAAGTCTGAGCCCCATTTGATTATTCCAAAAATTGCAGAAGATCTAGGATTGAATTATTCTTTGGTGCAAAGAATACTAAGGGATTATAAAATGCATCCTTATCATATTATTTCACAACAGCAAGAAATTAGCCCAGACAAAAATTGTAGATCAGATAATTATCTATAAAAAATTTCAAAATACTTTTTCTTAGAGTCGCTGTTTTTGAGATATAACGATTCAAAAAGTTGAAAGAGTTGTAATCATCATAATATGCACGTTTCAACGCCACCTTTGAGCTAGTGTTTTTTTCTTTCAACTTTTTGAATCGTTGATCTCAAAAACGGTGGCTCTGAAAAAAAATTTATTCAAACGTTTTTTATAGATAATTAGGTGATTTACAATTTTTGTCTAGACTAATTCCATGATAAAACTTAATGCTTTGCTGAAAATCGCCAAAAACCCGTTTTCGTGACATTCGACCCCGAGTAAATTTTTTGCACGTATCGGATCGATGAGGACTTTTTAGATTTCATTTATAATGATGTTTTGAACAATCCTACTAATTTTCAGCTGGGTGCGAATTTTTGTAATTTCACTTCCTAATTTGACCCGACTAGTTTTGTTTCATTATGTAATGTTAGCAAATATTTTCATGCTGCGTTTCTACTTGTTATTTTATTTTCAAAATAATTTTAGCAACATAATTTCTCTTCCACCTTACAGGGCGAGTCAACAATCATCAACTATCATCAAAATATCTTTGGAATGAAAAGAGATATCAGTTCGCGGTTTTGACAGGTCAATAAGTCATCAAATTTGGCTTTTTGTTAGCTAGTTAGATTTATAGCATTGCATTTGAAATTTCTTTAAAAAAATCATAAATAGAGCTAGGTGTTACATAACGCCCTCTAGTTGCCGATTGGAAAATTAAAAGTGTTTTTGTTATTTCTTACTGAAATCTACATTCAATAATCTTTGCATAGAGTCTATGTTTTCAAAGATCGGTTCATGCATTATGGAGTTACAGTCTTTTTTATCTTAAAGAAAGAGAACTTCCCCCACCATTTCAGAATAGGTAATACAGAAAAATGACTTCTACAAAAAATGTAGAGTTAAGACAGTAGTTTCTAAAGTTGTTATCTTTTACCAGCCTTAATTGGGGAATATTTCGTAAAAAATCCAATTATATTTTATAAGGGGTAGATTGCGCCACCTAGCAGAAAACTATGTACTCATCATTTTTTTAGGGTAGATTTTCGTATAAGAATTTTTTTCATCAAATTCTAGGACATACGGTTTCCGAGATACGGCCGGTCGCCACCCTTAATGAATCACCCTGTATATATATATATATATATATATATATATATATATATATATATATATATATATATATATATATATATATATATATATATATATATATATGTATATACATAGGCGCCGACTCCATGGGGCTTGGGGGGGCCCAAGCCCCCTCAATAAAATTTTGGGGGGGGGGCGGAGTCCCCCCAATAATTTAAGAAAATTATTAGTTATATTATGCTTTGTAAAATTGCAAAATGATGTTGGTAATTTTCATTTTCCTTTTCTCCAGAGGACAAAACAATGAAGGGTTACAAATGTGCAGGCACCCTTGAGTCAATGTAACAATTCTTTATTGCCATGCAATGAACCCAGTAGAAGATGTAAATGAAAAAATTCAATGCCCGCATCCAAATATTTCTGATCTGAAAAAAAATATAATGAGGGATTGATTTGTATGCGCAATGGAAAGCTTGATAGTTTTGCACACTTTCGGAATTGTGTTTGAAAGAAAAACCTTCATAAGATGGTGATCCTTTGCTTCCTCGGAATCGAGTATAATACCAAAGAAGAATGAAAACATCGAAGCCTGCTCTCCGCACACTTTCCCCGAAGGAATACTATAAACCTCTTTACATTGAAGTTTTTGAAAAGGTGCAATCTTGCATTACTGAGCGGTTTGCATCAACTGGACTCTCACAGGGCATTGCAATTGACCAAGAGTACTTTCTATTAGTAAACAGAGGTGAAACAAAGTTTGAAAAATCAACTGAGTTTTCAAAAACGTCCTAGACATTGAGAGACTGCGCTTACACTTGAATATGTTAGCCGATATCGCTGATAAAAAACAAAAACAAAATTATGCGCGATGTAACATTCCACAAGAGTCTGCAGTTGGAGAAATTTTATGTGAATTAGTGAAGTGCGTTAAGCTTCTCCAAGTAGTTCCAATCACGACAGGAACAGCAGAACGATGTTTTAGGATCCTTAGACGTCTGAAGTCATATCTCCCATCAAGAATGGAACAGAAGCGATTGAACAACTGGGCTGTTCTTCATGCTCACCGAGATGTTTTGGATGAATCGGATATCCGACCAGTCATGAACGACTTAATATTCAGTAATGTAGTCAGACGTTCGACATTTGCACCTTTCTAAACACACTCTAGCCCTAGTATTGGTATTTAGAGCAATATAAAAAATCTTTATGAAAGAGAGAATTAAATACATAAATAATGTCAAATTTCCATTTTGAAAATATGAGTACTAGTTTAGTACTGTATTACTATATTACTGTATTAGTTATTTTCAAATACTTGAATATGTTTATATTTATTATATTATGATACTTAAATATTTTCGAAGCAATAACTTTGAGATATTATTTTCATTAAATGAACCCTCAGCATTATTCCAAGTGAACTGAAATTAGCTATTTCACTTATTAAATCAAAGTGCTATTACTGTGTGACAGCAATATTTTATGTTTTATACTTTAAACTTGATAGTTGACGCTTTATTCAAATATAATCTCAGTGTTTTCGGAGCTATGTATTCACTGCTCTGTAATAGTCTTTAAGCATAACTATTTCTGTATTTTAAGAAAATACCGTGCGTGTTTATGTTCTGTTTCGTTTTTCAATGCCAAAAAATGTGTCAGGCTTCTCTAGTTTCCCGGAGTGCCGAGTTATCGAGAGTTGAGGTTTCGGTGTTCTAATGTTGACCATATGACTCTAAAATGCTTTAAAAAATTTTAAAACTCACTATTTTTCATCTAAAATTCAGAAAATTTCCTGCGGCAAGACCTCCAGTATGGGCCCCCCCAATATTTTTGATAAGTCGGCCCCTCTGTATATATATATATATATATATATATATATATATATATATATATATATATATATATATATATATATATATATATATATATATATATATATATATATATATTTATATATATTTTTATATATATATATATCTATATATATATATATATATATATTTTTTTTTTTTTCGTAATATGTTCTTGGTGTTAGGTCACATTACATGATGCATTTTAGTTGTCGTGCAAATGATTGTTTATTGACGTTTCGACCATTTTATGGCCTTTTTCAAAATCTATAAACCTTAACGTAGACAATTAACAAAAATGAAACATAGAGAGCAAAACATTTTTATTACACATACTTATCACAGTCAACGGATCAGTTATTTCTGACCCGGTTGAAACGTCAATAAACAATCATTTGCACGACAACTAAAATGCATCATTTAATGTGACCTAACACCAAGAACATATTACGAAAAAAATATATATTAGGTCAAAGAAAAACCAAAACTAAAAAAAAAATATATAAATATATATATATATATATATATATATATATATATATATATATATATATATATATATATATATATATATATATATATATATATATATAATTCTGATTTACTTCCGGTGTAACCGAAAACGTCGAACCATTGTTGATATATTTCAACTGATTACATTTCAGGAACAGATATTCAGTTTTCTGAAAACATAGTAGCCATTTACATATTAATCCAGGTCGTTGCTCTATATGAGTATCGGAATACAGGTATCATAAAAATTAATCATCCTATTGTTATTTATGCACCACTAAGTCTAATGATGAAAGCTCTGGATACATTCAGAAATAAGTCCTACAATTCAAATCATATTAAAAGATTAAGTGGCCAGGAGCGCTTCCTAGGCGAGTGTTTTATTGAATCATTTTGATAGAATAATAATGCTAACAGATGTTAATATATTTTTATCCTAATTGAATCAGTCGAAATTCTTCATAGCTTCAGGCAAGTGTTAGGTATAGTCTGAGCTATTTTACAATTTATATATTTTGTATCATTTTCAAGTAGAAATATGTTAGCCGGTGACGATGTATTGGACAGCATAATCTCACAAATCGGAGGTGTAGGAAAACAACAAACAATAGTGTTATCGTGTTTGTTCATAGTTATGTTACTGCATTCATCAACACATATTGCATATGTTTTCACTTCTATGGACTCTGATTACAGGTAATGATTTATACTAATATATGACATACATCCAAAAGAGTATTGATTTTACACAAATCGTGTAAAATTTCAGTCTTTTTATGGATATGATCTAAATTTTGACGGTTTGGACGATAATTAGGGTTGCAAAAAAAAGATTTCAATAAATAAATCAACTTCTCACGTATTAACAAATTTTCAGTTATTATTTTCAATAATCTGCGTCATTTCTCGTCTTGTGAAATATGGAGCTTTTGGTTCTTGTAACCCATTTAAACAAAACGTACTATGACCCACTAGTAGAAAAAATCAAAATTGTATTATAAAGTAGCGTGAAAAAATTTAAAAAGGTGAATTACTGTTAAGATTAGGTATCTAGAATAGAATCCACAAAACTCAATTATTATTAATGTTTTATTTACTTTTACATATATTTCATCACATAGACTATATACGGAATATTTTCTATTCGGGTTAGTTTTACGAAGAAAATGTTTATTAATGTTTTTTAATATTATATTTGATGTAGAAAAAGATGTGGATATTAATTGTGGACAAAATTTAGCCCTCTTAAGCTTTTTGGAGGGTGTATCGACCAAAAGAACCCTGTTCCTGTCGGACTTTGAGTTGATGAGTTTCTTCAATCGACGCAATTTTTATTCAAAAATTGAATTCGGTTTTAAAAATTTTCTTGCATTACACATCTCTGCAGCTACTATAAATAATTCATCTAGTATGAAATCAGGTTTATGTTACGGAGGTGCTGTTTGAGGCTTTCAAATATTTTCACCACTGCAATTTTTATGTAGATATAGATTTCTACAGATTTTACAAGCTTTGTGCATTCCTTGAGCTCCTCCAAGTTAAGTT
>JARQZK010000177.1:27500-30000 GCA_030704885.1 Cynegetis impunctata | reverse complement strand
TGTGTGCGTATCGGGTAGGTTTGAGAATCGGCTAACATTTATTTTTCATCCCCCGTTATGTCAAGGGTGGCCCACCCCTCAATTTTAATTTGTTATTTTTCAGACCAAATTTTATTTTCTAATTTTTTTACAATACAACATTTATAAATACATATAACTCCAAATTTTCACCCCTTTACGATCAACCCCTATTTTTTATTTGTTAAATTCCTCCGAAATGGCTCGACCGATTCTCATGAAATGTTGTGTGCATATCGGTTAGGTCTGAGAATCGGACAAAATCTATTTTTCATTCCCCTGATTTTTACGGGTGGTCCGTCCACCCCTCAATTTTAATTTTTTATTTTTCAGACAAAATTTTTTGTTCTATGTTTTTTATGATACAGCATTCAAAAATACATACAACCTCCTCTTCCTTTTCGGTCAGACGACACAATGCTTGAAGGGGAGGCTCGCTATTCATAAGAGTGACATCAGACTACAACCAAAAAGATGTGCCTTGACCCATCATGCTTCTTCTGTGGATCATCGGTTTAAATTTGACGAGACGGGTATCCTATCTGTAAATTCCAACTATATAAAGAGAACTTTCCTTGAGATGTGTTATATCAATAATTTTGACCATAATATAAATAAAAAAACAGATAGAATAAAGTATAAACTTTAAAATAAAAAACACTTGGCTTATGTTTCACAATATAACAAATATTTAGATACTGTATTTAACAGTAACGAATAGTCGACATGTTTCGAGTTATGAACTCATTATCAAGAGTCTTGATAATGAGTTCATAACTCGAAACATGTCGACTTTTCGTTACTGCTAAATAAAAAAAAAGTGTTTTTTATTTTAAAGTTTATACTTTATTCTTTATGATGTTTTACCAAGTGATGTGCGAGAATTCAATCTCAGTTATTAAAAAGAAACAGATATTGACAATTTAAGCCACATTTATAGTTATCTTCTGTCATTAGACAGATTGGTTGATGGTTCGAATTGTCGAGACCATTGACTTCTTCATTTTAAGTTTTGTCGTTTTTGTTAATTTATTGACTTTGTCAGATGTAAGTTATTGTTCAAGTGTTTTTCTTTGATTGTGAAGTTTGAATTGGTTTTTTCAGTAATTCCTGAGAAAGGACCGCATATTGGGTCCGAAATATAGAATTTTTTTTTTTTAAAGAGGTGGGACGTGTGCCCTCTCACATGCGCCCGACCTCCGTACAATTTTGGCATCGTCAACTTGAACATTTAGCCATCAATTTACTATAATGAGGGGAACCACTTAAATCCGGACGCATACAAACACCCAGGAACACGGTGGGAATCGAACCCACCAACTCCGTCAACGAAGACGGCATAGCGTTACCTATACCGCTCAGCCACGGAGCCTCCGAAATATAGAATTTGTTTTGACGATTAGTCGATTTTAATAACCGCCCCTTCCCTTGCCGAGAACCTAAAACTTTTGAGGAAATTTGTTTCCTAAGATTTTATATATATATATATATATATATATATATATAATATATATATATATATATATATATATATATATATATGTATCATATATATATATATATATATATATATATATATATATATATATATATATATATATATCTTTATATATACCTATATACAGGGTAGCGAGAAAGTCCGGCAACAAGGTATTTATTTAAGACGATTAAACGTATAATCATCAACTTTCCCGCAGAGATGGATTGTTTGAAGAGGTGTAATTAAGTGGCCGGCAAGATCTCCCGACTTGACTCCACTTTTTATCATCCATAACTGATTCAAAAACTCTCAAATATCTTGAGATACAAACAATTTCTTCATAAATGATAAACAATTTTATTCGAAGTTCCGAATACAGACTGTATTATTATATATATATATATATATATATATATATATATATATATATATATATATATATATATATATATATATATATATATATATATATTTATATGTATAAATATATACACATATTTAAATGGCACACAGATGGTTAAAAAATAATGTCAGGAGCTGGCGCTGAAATACTCGCAATCGAAAGATGTGTTGGTATGAACCTAGAAATATCAAAGTACCTACTGAGCTCCCATGTCTGCGATTCAAAGTTGATATTGGAGTGCGCCAAAGAAAACTCAATTAAATAGCCAAGAATAACAATGGTCTTTTCAGTCTGGGTTCCCGGTCACCCGGGAATCAAAGAAAACGAAGAGGCTAATATACTTGCCCGAAAGCAAGCATGAAAGAAATCTTATGCTCCAAAGAGAAGCACTCTGTCGGATATGGATCACTCCAAAAAAGTAGTTCGGAACTTTAAAATCGCAAGATCCAAAGGATATCTGGATCTCAGTAAGAACAAATGACAGCTCCTTGCTGGTATAATTCATGAATTGATTGTAGTATTTAATCAATGCAACTAGTGCAGAAATTAAAAGATTTTGTAATGTTTAGGTATTATGCTTCAGCGGTTTGATAATTTTG
>JARQZK010000177.1:0-25000 GCA_030704885.1 Cynegetis impunctata | reverse complement strand
TAAAACAAGCACCCTGAGCTATTAATTTGTTTTCACTTGTAGTGTCTACCTTGAGACCTACAACTCCTATTTACAATATTCACAAAAACTCTTCTCAGCCAATTAGTCAATTCATCTATTCATCAAATTTTTTCTTTCACAAAATAGATACCTACCTACTTAACGAATTTTTTAACAGCTGGTGAGAGCAAATAAAAAGTTATTATATATTTTTGAAGATTAGCGGGATTCTGCGATCTTTAACGTTAGCAAAATGATCTATAATATCCTCATAAAATTTTTTGCTTTCGCCAAAAGCTTTACCAATTCCTTTTCAATAGACAACAAACTAATATTTTCAAACGATCCTGGCTCATTGAATTTCGTAAATAAGTTTTAATTCTCTTAAGAGTGGAAAACGAGCGCTCTACGGAAGCCGATGTCACCGGTATAGAAACAATTAGACATAAGAGTTTATAAACTTGGGGTAAATCTTGATACAAATCATTATCAAAAAGGTATTTAATAGTCTTCCCATGATTTTCATTTTGCCCCAAAATTTCATTGTCATTATAAACAACACACAGTTCACTTTTTATGGCCACCTTATCAAAGAAAGTGTATTTTTGACATAAATTTTCCAAAATGTTATCTGGAAAATTAGCCGAAAATCCGGTAAACAAATTTTTATTGAGTAAGTCGAAGAAATGCAGTTCTTTCAAATCAGAGAGCCTTATTTCTATTTGACCCCTAATAGTATCCACAATTTCATAAAATATTTGCTTATAGTGAAGCTCCATATCTGCGTAACTGAATTTCTTTCGTTTTGGGCTAAATTGAGTCGTATCATCAGTAGTTTGAAATACAGAAAATAGTTTTTTAAAATAAACTTCTGCACGAAATTCTGAAATTTTTTTTTGTGAGTAAATTACATCTGAATACTTTTGCTGTAAGATTTGAAAAACTATTTCTGTTTGTTCAAAAATTAATTTAAAGATGTTTAAAAAATATATAAATTCCTTATCTTGTAAGTAAGATATTAATCCGCGTGCGGTATTTAAAGTTACTTTATCGGTGAAAAATTCCTCACTTTCAACTATAGAATTAAATCCTCAAATCCTAAGCGGCCCCAAACAGAGACATTTTCCCTAGTAAAAAGTAAAGGAACACTGCCAACAAAATAATTTTTTTTTTACCTGTGATCCGGTTAGGCAAGGATGTCTCTCATAATTTCTTATATCGAAACAGCGATTCTGTTGTTTATTACGCTGCACCAAATTGTTTAATTCAGGGGTAGGTCGCAATGTTTTTATCAAAACTTTATCCTCATAACTTAGTGCACTAAAATTATGGGATAACAAATATTCCACTAAGTCACCATTGAAATTTTTGAAATTAACTTCAGTAACCAAACTCATTTTAAAACAATACGCGAGCAATATAAGTAAACACGCTGCTGTTTTCGGCCATTAGTAACTACGATCACACTACGATTCAATTAATGCTTTCCAACGAATTCACTCGATGTCACGCGAAATTCTATAGTTGTGATTGGTCGGCATTGTATGAGACTGGGTTCCTATCGGTGTTGCCATTTACATGTGTTTTGCTTTTCTATTGCAATGAAATGTAAATACCTTCTATCTTAATTAATAAATTATATTATATAATGTAGGTTGAAAGGAAGGTAGGTGCATAAAATAATATGATTTTGATTAATATGAATATGCTGAATACTGACTATTCAATATAATATATTAGTGATACACGAAATATTATTGAGGAGGAGACTTAGCCTCCTTAGCCTCCTTTGACTAGCCGCCCCTGATATATATATATATATATATATATATATATATATAATATATATATATATATATATATATATATATATATATATACATATATATATTATTATACTATATATATATATATATATATATATATATATATATATATGTATATATGTTTTGAAATTCATGCATTATCTAGATTCAAAATAATTATTAGATACGTAAACCGCCTAAAAACTTAATAGTTTTCGAACGAACGGTATCCATTGAGTTCTAGACATTCAACTCCATCCTGAATTTATTAGCTTCTTCAATTAGATTAATACATTAATTAATTTCATTGTCATTCAGATGATTGATTTTGTACTTCAACTCCAAATTGAAATTTATAAAAGTATGTATTATATCGTGGATTTTATTGATTTTACAGTTCAATCTACTCTGCGATGATAATCTGTGGGTTTTAAGCCTTGTTGGTACGATGAACACCATAGGAATGTTCATAGGACTCATTGTGACTGGTTTTATTTCTGACAGGTATTACTCATCAAAAATGAACTTTGAAATGAAAATATTAGAAATCTTTTAAATAATTTTTCAAATATGAAATTTAAGCTTGTTAAACTGTATTTTCCATTTCTACCTTCTACCTTCGTCATAGCATAATAAGGATTTGATGACTAAAATCAAAAGTCTCAAATTAAAACTTTTTTTTTTGAAACTAATTGAATGATCTCACTGAGAAATCTAACATCAGTCAACATGTATACAATCATCATAACTTGATAGATGTTATTGATTTAATATTATTCAAAACTTAATTTTCCTAGCTAACATTGTATTGAGAAGTACACTGGTGGATACCTGAGTTCTATTCTCAAGAATTTCTGAGATCTCAAACTCTGAATTTCACCACAAATAATTATATCATTCAAGTTGCTAATAAAAATTCACCTCATATTTACTAGGTTATTTGGGGTCATTGATTTTGATTGACTGGTAGCCTTGAAAATCACACTATTTGCTGAAAAATTAATATATCCTATTTAAACCAAGGTTGGATATGCTCAAAATTTACTGGCTATATATATATATATATATATATATATATATATATATATATATATATATATATATATATATATATATATATATATATATACATTATTTATATGGAATTTTTTTCCTGCTGTTCTCCACACACACTCATGAATGATGGAAATTAAGATTATAGGTAATATTATTCAGTTTAGTCACAATTTGAATTTCAATTTTTGGGACAATCAGCATGTTCTACATATTAAAGCTACTGAATTTCTTAAATGATCTATAATGAAGAAAGAACAAAAACATGAACGAATAATTATTTTTTTCTTCAAGCGTATAATAATATCTATATTATTTTCGACAACACAGATCGTAGAAATAAACTATCTTTTTACTAGTAAAATAATGAACGCTCATTATTGTATTAGTAATAAAATAATGAGAAATGATAGCAACGTCTTATTATGGGCGTTGTATCCAACTAGGTAGGAACTGTCATTTAATTTTTATTTAATTTAATGTTTATCAGTATTTGTATTAATAAATAGTTGAGATATAAACAATGTACTCAATTTTCAATTTACGCTTGAAGAAAAAATAGTATATGTCACTCGAAGTAGAAGACCCTTTATATGTTTCGCCCAGTTTGCACAGAATCTGGGCTCAACAATAATGATAGCCTTCTACTCCTAGTAACATAATGTACTGTTTCATACTATTCTAGAGAATTTCTCTTTCTAATGATTATTTCCGTTATTTAAAGTTGAAGTTCTATTTTTTAAAAAACCTATGTATCAATCCAAAGGATATGAACAAGATTTGGTAAAATCGAAAGAAGAGTTAATTGAAAAAAATTACACGTTTCCATTCTAGTTTTTGATCTCTTAGCATAAGTTGATGGATATTTATAATTCAAATGAACACTTGACCTAACATTTCACTATGTATTAAATAATAACAAATTATCAATTTCGGGTAAATAAGGCAAGGTTAACTAGTTAATCTACTTTAATTATCAACATAAATCATTTTTCGCAGATGATTAGCAAAGATTCAGTGCATCAATTAGTTAGATGTTTGTGAACTACGTATCGGCCAAGCTACTTTTTCATGTAAAAAGTGTTAGAAGGAAACCAGCTCAGCCATTGTTTGTAAAATAGTTCCACATGATATAGTGATATGTTTTTCACTCGACTTTATTATTTATGTCTTTGTTATTAACAATTTTATGCAAAAAATTTTTTAGTTTTTTGCTTATAAAATTGAAACTATCAGAGTAGGTAATCGTGATGGTGTCAATAGATTAATTGTAGAAAATGTAAAGACGAACAAAATGACAGGTCAGACGACTCGATCAGACCCTTAGTCTATGAGAAAATCTAAAAAAAAAAAGGGCCAAAATGCAGTTTTTCAAAAATTCATAACTCGGCTATTTTTTGAGTTGAAGCGTAGATCCTCCGGTTAGTATCATTTATCAATATAAACTTCATTTGTGCGAAGAACAGAAACTGTCCGATGCATAGTTTTCGATCTGTGGCCATTTGTATATTTTACTATGCAATTTTCCAGCAGACCTGAATGCGACAGGTGTGGTCCGATTTCAATTTGAAAAAAAGATTTTGAAAGTAGAATTCTCATAGTTCAAAACGTTCATCTTGGTTTTACATGAAAACGCTGAGAAACATGTTAGAAATTAAGCTGAACATGACGAAAAACGGACGACAATTAACCGTCATGTTCAAAATGCCGACGCTTTCGAATGTCATGCTTATCCTTGCCTGCTGCTCTACTCCCACTCTTCAACTACTCTCACGCGCTCGGCCCTTTTTCGTCATGTTCAGCTTTATTTTCAACATATTTATATTGATAAATGATACTAACTGGAAGATCTACGCTTTAACTCAAAAAATAACCGAGTTATGAATTTTTGAAAAAACTGCATTTTGGCCGATAGACTAAGGGTCTGATCGAGTCGTCCGACCTCTAATTTTCTTCGTCTTTTCATTTTCTACAATTAGTCTTTTGACACCATCACGATTACTCTGATAGTTTCAATTTTATAACCAAAAAACTAAAAAAAATTGCGATTTTTTGCATAAAATTGTTAATAACAAAGACATAAATAATAAAGTCGAGTGAAAAACATTTCACTATATCATGTGGAACTATTTTACAAACAATGGCGGAGCTGGTTTTCTTCTAACACTTTTTGCACAAAATGCTCATTCTAAATCTCTGTAGCTTGGCCTAATAAGATATATTTATTTTCGATATATTAGCATTTGCTATTAAGAAAAGAAAATCTTATTTATTTTCCAACATTAATTATATGATATGAAAGTTCAATTAATTCTGATTTCAATTCAATAAAGCATGGAAGTGCATATATTAATATAACAGCAAATATAAAAGTGAGTTTTTTTTCTAGATATGGAAGGAAATGCGTTCTTTTATTTGGTATGAGTGGTTGTGGAGTTATAGGACTAATTAAGACCTTATCGCCGTCAATCGTGTGGTATCTTGCGTTCGAATTAACAGAGGCAATCTTCAGTGCAGGAACATGCGGTTGTGTTTTCATCATTGGTAAACATACATGTGTTTCAGGCATTCAATTTGCGAAATTCTTTCGAATTGCTTTTAGCCATAGAACTAGTTGTTCCTGATAAGAGAGCACTCATGGGATATATCTTGAATACTAGTTATGCCTTAGGAGAAGTATTAGTTGCTCTCATTGCTTGGGCATGTCGATACTGGAGGTAGGTGTGTACAGTGATCTAGTCTTACAGCCATTTAATTCAACCACCAGAAGATTTTCGAGTTTTTCTCTTTAGTGAAAAGTATTACTCCAATGTTCTCGTAATAATGAAATAACTCAATAAGTGACATAGTCACAGAAAAAAATCTAGGTATCATAAAAAAAAAGAATTATTGTTTGAGCATTAGCAAAGTTCAACTCAATCATTGACAAATATTGAAACTCAATTATGCGAACAGAAAAAAATTGAAACTTTACTTATTCTTAAAAACATTCATGAACAACAGATCTTTAATCCTCAAATAATTTTCTCATAGAATCGAGAAATTCGAAGTTGTTCCTATATTTTTCTGAATTGTTTTCAGTTTTTGTTTTTTTTTATGTTGATATGGTTTCATGATTACATGAAATTTTCTGTAATTTGTATATTATATGGTTCTGGAATCAATGAATATATAAAAAAAATTATCTAAAATTTATATATATATATATATATATATATATATATATATATATATATATATATATATATATCATATTACCACTAACGGACAAAATTTATTGCACATTTTATTTAAGGTCTTCACTTTTTTTTCTTTGGACCTTTTGCTGATTTTCGGTCACTAAATCTATTTACATTGGAGTGTTCTACGTTACTAATAATCAAATTCATTACACTATTGAAGCTTTAGAACAGATTCGTAGAGAAATTAGTGAAATGTCTTGTTTTTTGATAAGAACGTTTAATTAGGAAAGAGCAACAACATCGACACGATACATTAGTTTAAGGACAAAAATGATGAACAATTTAGTACTACTTTAGTATTTCCTCTTTCTACCGTTTCTAACGATAGCTGCATCCTCCTAGGCAATACTGCCAAAAGATCCTTGATGGTTTTTCTTGTTGTATTCGATTCCATTCTTCCTGTGCAGCAATCCTTAATTCTGCAATTGAGTTAGGAGCTAGATTTCGTGTTTTCGAATATTTTTTTTAGGTTATCCCATACATGTTTCTATGGGATTTGTCGTTTCAGGACTATTATGGTGGCCACTCTGCTTTGCAATCCTTCATCCTCAATATACTGGTTTACTGTTCTTGCGGCATGGGCACGGGCATTGTCGTGCATTAGCACAAAGATATTATATCAAATAAAGCCGGCATATGGTATAACATGTTCTGCAAGGATGTTAGGTATGTACCAGTCAGAATTCATTCTTAAATTCACTACAATGAGCTCCGTGCGACTCTCCCAACTAATGCCAGCCCATAGCATAATGGAACCAACACCAAAGCTAAGATTATGTACAAGATTACATTCTGCGAAACGTTTTCCTGACCTTCTGTATACTAGACTAGATTATTGTTTTGGTGGAAACATTGACTTGCCTTGCATTTAGTAATTGATTTTTTTGATGCGGAGCACTAAGTATACGATTTCGCAAAGATTGAATTCTTAAATATTGCTCCTCTCTTGGCGTTGTAATTCTCTTAAGTCCTTTTATATCCTCCAGCCTCATTGTAATGTTTTCGTACGCGAGAATCAGTCGATGATGGACTACTCACCATCTGTAGTGCAATTGTTCTTCTGTCTATTACCCCTCATTGATTCAACAAACAATCTTAAACCGACACTCTAACTCATTTCAAAGGTGGATCTCCTAACCTGACACCACTACAAGCATTGAAGAAAATAATGAACTGAAAAACTGTCAAGTTCTGAAAATTATCTTTTGTCATCAAGGGAAACACTAATTGCTAAGATTATAGCTTTCCGCTTATTCAGTTATAATTTTAAAGCTAATCGCTAATTCAGATATCATAAAGCTATAGTTCTTACCAATTATTTTTATATCTTGCACATAAATTGCATTATACGGAATAGAACACCTCCAACGTGTAACAAATTTAGCCAACCGAAATCACAAAAAGTGTTAAAAGGGAAAAAAATTAGACCATAAATAAAATATGCAAATAATTTTGTCCCTTGAGTGTCTAATCATATAATAATATAGTATATATATATATATATATATATATATATGCCTATACAGGCTGGAACACGACGAAGTGCATCGATCGATACAGCTAAAATATTTTCACGTATTGGGCATTTCCGGTTGTACCGGAAATAGACCCTAAGTCGCTTATTTTAAATGGGATACCCTATATATTATTACATTTTTGGATTTTACTCAAGATTCTAGGCAGATTCTTTGCATCATGTTCTGTACCTAAGTCTAAGCGTTACCGACATATTTAGGTTTTTATGTCAAAAACGACGATTGGAAGCCGTAATATAATTATCAATTGTTCCTATAAGGAAGCCTTTTTACTTGCTTTGGGTTCGATTCCTAGTTGAAAAGGACCTACTTTCATAGATTCTGTATAATATTTGGATAACTAATCATACAGAGTGTTCAAAAAAGAAGATCTAAAATGAGATTGAGAAAACTGACAAAAATCAATTTTTTCAAATAGAAATCCCTCATTCTTCTTATTTTGTAGTATTTAGCATTCAAAAAGAAGGTAAATTTGTATAACGTTATCTATACCTAAAATTTGAAGTTTTCGAAATACCTATTGCCAATTTGATATTTTCATATGGCGATTTTGCATTCAATCATTAAACAATTAGATCTATGATAGCCACGATCGTATTTGACATTTCAAATCATCGTGATGGCACCCCGGTTAAATTATACAAACGAAAATTATTTGAACTTATTTATTATTTATGGACAATGTGATAAAGTTATTCCAAGAACATGTGATACATTTGCGACCCGATATCCTCATAAACAAAAACAATCACCAAATACTGTTAAACGAATTATAGAAAACTTCAAGAATTTTGGATCCGTAAAGGCAAAAGTATATAAAAAGAAACCAGTTGTTAACAATGAAAATATTGAAATAGCAATTTTGGGATATTTTGAAGCATATCCAACAAAATCTTCAAGGCAGGTAGCATTAGAATCAGACTTATCTAAATCGTCAGTTCTAAGAATTTTACGGAAACACAAATATCAGCCCTATGCTATCCATATTTTCATTAGTGCAACATTTAAATGAAACTAATTTTCCAAGAAGAATGGAATTCCTTGAACTCATACTATTTCGGTAACAAGAAAATTTTTCTATTTTGAACATGTGATAGGTACATTTGTGACACGATATCCCCAAAAACAAAAACCATCAACAAATATTATTAGAATAATTATAGAAAGCTTGAATAACTTTGGATCCGCAAATGAAAAGTATACAGAAATAAACTAGTTATTGAAAATGAAAATATTGATATCGAAATTGGAAATAGAAATGTTAAAAAAATTATTTAAGTAAATGTTCGAATTGGATATATATATATATATATATATATATATATATATATATATATATATATATATATATATATATATATATATATATATATATATATATATATATATATATATATATATATATATATATATTTCAAGTTTTTTCATATGAAAAATAATTGTGAATTTTTTTATTATACTAGCATCCTGAATGGGTGACATCAGTTAGATGAGAGAGCGTAGTTTATAGTATTAATAGTATTTGTTTAATTATCATTCTATAAAAATATTTTACCTACCTAACAAAACTGAATTTCGGTTTATTCAACAGAAGACATTTTTAAGCCATCAACCAAACTTATTTTTCTGAATATTTTCAAATCATCTGCATACATGACTTTCATATTATCGACTTCCTAAATTCTGAATTTGTGCATCACTCGAGTTTACGCTATATTTAGCCCAGTCAACGAAGACCCGAAAGCATGAAACTTGGAAAAAAATTAGCGTAAGGCTGAATTTTTCCCCATCGATAAACCACTACTAGAGGATCATTTTTACAAAAGTCCCCTAAAGTCCCCTTGGAGCTTCATCCCCTACCCCCTGTCAAAGAATGAAAATGACAATAACTGCGGAAAGCCCTAAATCTACGATTCTAATAATCGGATCAAGTTGAATTTTTTTTGTTGTGTTTGTTATAATATGAGCTACAATAATGGTCCTCTTCATTTTTACGTTAAACCTAATAAATTTCTCATAAATGAATGTGAATGCGCGACAAAAACAATTTTTTAACTCTAACACTTTATATTTTTGCGTATAAGTTTTTAGGATGTCACATTACAGGAAAAAACCTCAAATGAAAATTGTAGATTATTTAATTCTGAATTTAACTATGTCAAGGTATGTTTCTTTACGTGCGTGGTGGTGCAGTAGAGGGGAGGCATTAACACACTTCTGCTGCGATTTCGGTCGGCCGACCAAGACAGGCGGCGGGAAACTGCCAAAATGGCTGGCATGGAACATTATATTTATAGCAACTCTCTCCTCCCTAGTTACCCAACTGACTTTGACAGTAGACTTAAGTCTGTTGAAGGAAAGAGTGATTTTCTTTATTTTGTTGAAAGTGTTAGTTTTAACGACGAATTTTGAGAATTGTAAGTTTTGTTTGTTAAAAAAGGACAATAATTCTAGTTTGGTTTGCATTTTTTGTGAAAACGAGTTGGGAGGCGATACAGTTGTTGTCGGGAAGGGACTAAAATCCATTAAGAAAGCGAGTTCACTATTAAATGGTGGACTTTCTGGAAAAACGAAAATTACTGTCCATAAATCGTGCAGGCAAAAGTACACTCGTCCAACCAGTATTCGAGCTGCTGTGATGAAAAATGAACCTGAGGCTTCCACTTCTTTTGTTCTGGAAAGTTTAAAAGAAACTTTCGATTTCAAAAATGATTGTTTTTTTTGTGGGAAACAAGCTACGGTTTACTCTAAATCTCCCTATTATCGCCGAAAACCTGTCCATCTTGTGTCTACTTCAGAAATAAGAGAAAACATACTTGAAAAATGTGATGAACGAGATGATAATTGGGGAAAAGAGTCAAATGTAAGCTTCTTAATGTTACAGACCTACCAAGAACGAAGAGCAAAACAGGAGGGCATCAAGACACTCATCTTGCGATGTCGCGTTCGAAAAAAACACTATTTCTGTTACATCGAAAGAAGACTTTTTGGGAAATAAGAACAATAAAAAGAACTTGTTGCTAGCTCTGGTATCAGAACTTCAAAAATACGGTCTTAGAGTAATAACAGCAGAAGAAGATGCAGATAAAGATATTGTGATGACAGCTATAGAACAAATTAACACTGATTCTAGTGTTGTAGTTGTGGGCTCAGATACAGATATATTAATATTGTTAATTGCGCTGGCTCCTGAAAAGAAAAAGATATATTTTCGAAAAGAGAAAGGGGGTGCTATATCTTCAACGATTCATTACAAGATAGAGGCTTTGATTTATAAGCACCAGATATCACGAAAACTTCTTCTATTTGCACATGCAGTAACCAGTTGTGATATCACCTCTTGTTTTTTTGGAATGGGTAAATTGAAAGCAATCGAAATGCTTAAGTCACCTGAGATTCGAGAGTTGGCCAAGTTATATCTTGACATAACCACCTCTAAAGAGGAAATGATGGCTGCTGGAGAAAAATTTGTACTTTATTCAGTGCCGAATTAAGCCAGCGCGGGGCCTGTAGCAAATTCGGCCAAGAGGCCCTTGGTTTGCTTCAGGTTCTCAAGTTTATGTTATTAAACTCAGAATAGAGAATAAAACCGAAAATGTGTGTGCGTGACAACCCGGAGCGGATATGTAGGAACACGTATATCTGTGTGCGTGTAATGATACCAGTTTTTGAAATAAACTCCCTATATTTTATTTATTACTTTTACAAATCAAACTGGTTGGCTTTTTTAAACTTTGGTAATAAAATAGTTCGTATATTATTTTAAATATTAATTAAGTACAATCAAAGCTTCATACGCAATATGAAATTCAAATTTATATTCATGTAAGTAAATGACATCCATGATACTTGTGAAATAGCTATTTGAGCCAATTTGCCTACCGTTTAGTTAGCTGATTGGGGTTGAGCCATGAGAACTGACAAGAAACTTCGGCCACTCTTTTTCATTCGCCAGGGGGTCACGAATGTAAACTGATGCAACTAAAATACAATGCTAGACTAACATCTAAAGAGCTTTTTGCAGTTTTTTTACGTTGTGCCAAATATAAACGTACATCAAATTCTAATATTCTAATAGTTTGATAGTCAGTTCCTATTCTATTTGTTCGGGTTTTACGACTAGCTCGATAGATGATAATATCAGGGAACTCCCCTGATAGTTTTGCAGTGCTACAAACTTGCGTGTAGTTCAGTGCAAGTAGTACAAACAAACAATTCGTGCGGCCAGCGCTTAATTTTTAGAAATATTGTACAACTTTAAATTATTTTTGTAGATTTTGACACCAATGTTTCTCGTGGTAGGTATTATACAGCCCATACGATTCAACGTGATGAAATTGAGTTTTAGTTTTCCAGGTGTGAGTGCCTAAGCGCTTCGCGTTTAAGGCACGGAAGATATTTTACGCTTATCTAAACTTTTTTTTACTGTCAGACAGGCGTTGGAGCGCGGGGCCCGTAGCATTTGCTACTCTTGCTACGTGGCTAATCGGGCACTGACTTTATTTATATGGTTTGAGAAAATACTCAACTTTGAACGAAGCCAGATATTACATATTTGCAACTCTGACGAAGAAGAGTACACTAAAATCGAACTTTGACCTGGCAAAACTGCCACCCACCTCTGAAGCGTGCCGTCAACATCTACTTAGAGTTTTTTTTACAAGTACAGAGTTGGTTAGGAAACCGGTTATAACATCACAGCCATTTGCCCCAGATGATATTTTGCATCAACTGTCTTGTGCTTGCAAACAAGGATGTAAAAGATATTGTGGGTGCAGGAAAGCCAACATAGTTTGTTCTGCAATGTGTGAGAATTGCAATTGGTTATCATGTTCAAACTCACCAATTTCTTCCGAAGAATATACATTTAATCCAGATCCAAGTTCAATAGAATAAAGACTTATATATTGCATACTACATACTTTTCATTAAATTTCTATATTAAAAAATATGAACCATCTGTCATAAAAAGTAAGAATTTTAAAAGGACAAAAAATATATTTTTACTATAGATTAATGATGGGTGGATGGTCCGTGATGCTGTTAAAGCTGTCATCTTGTGGTAAACAGCTGCCAGTTTTGCCATTATGAGACACGGCAGATCCATAGATGGTGGTTAAGGAATTCCTTGCCCCCGAATCAAAATTGGCATAAGCAATAGATGACTTTATATTTCGTATATTTTAATACACTACGACTGATCAACGAAATAGTCAGCCGCCCGTAATCGCAGCTAAAAATTGCTGCATCCTCCCCTCTACTGTGCCAGCCCCCACGAGAATAAGCAAACCTTCACACCAATAAATTCACAATTAAATAATCTACAATTTTCATTTGAGGTTTTTTCCTGTAATGTGACATCCAAAAAACTTATACGCAACTTATACGTTAAAAAATTGTTTTTGTCGCGCATTCACATTCATTTATGAGAAATCTATTAGGTTCAACGTAAAAATGAAGAGGACCATTATTGTATCTCATGTTATAACACAACAACAAAAAATTCAACTTGGTCTGATTATTAGTATCGTAGATTTAGGGCTTTCCGCAGTTATGGTCATTTTCATTCTTTGAGGGGGGTAGGGGGTGAAGCTCCAAGGGGATTTTAGGGGACTTTTGTAAAAATGATCCTCTAGTAGTGGTTTATCGATGGGGAAAACTTCAGCCTTACGCTAATTTTTATCCCATCAAAACCTTTATTGACTGGGCTAATTACATACCTATTACATTCTGATGATCTGGGTCGAGTATCGCAAGTATCAATCGATAACAAATTATAACACCTTTCAATAACTAAGGTGAAGAATAGAAGCATATTAAGTTTAATAAACTGAGAGTTGAATATAACTGACCATAATATTAGAAGAAAATGTATTTTATAAAACAACTTTATTTTGAAATTTAGACTAATTCAGCATTGATGTATATCTGCAACATACAAAGATTCTGTGCAAATGAAATTATTGCTCAATGACTTGACGAATGGCTTTCTTTTTGGTGTCACCTTGATTCGATTTAACACATCTCTGAAATTGTAAATACAGACAATATTTCCATAATTTCAGATGAATGTTTATCTGTAGAAATAAATAAAAACGTCACACGTGCTAAATAACGAGTTTACCTAGATGTTTATTTATTCAGTGATAAAGTTCATGCATAGGTACATGATGATTTTTTTTTAAATCGCTATTTGTCAGTGTTCTTAATACGGTTTTACTATTTTGAATTTGAAATATATAACTTCTCCATATTTACATGTTTTAGTAAAACATCTAAATCTTTGTTCGGCTTTGAAATATTAGTCACAAATAAATGGATATGTTTACAGATTTTTATTTATATATTCATTCTACACTGTACCTGGCAATATATATAATAATTCCACACATTTCTATTATATATATATATGTTATATATATATATATATATATATATATATAATATATATATATATATATATATATATATATATATATATATATATATATATATATATATATATATAGGTATATTCAGGATGTTCGGCACCATGAACCATCAAAATTTTTTCTCAAATTACTCATAATCCCGCCTTTAACTCCCATAAGTTTTTTATTAATGCCTGTAGAAGCAACATTTTTTCAACAGAATATTCTGTAATGTATGTTTGTTAAAATAGTTAATAGTTTTCATTGCAACTGACAGTACCAAAGGCATATACGAGAATTTTTATTCCACAAAATTAGTGATTGTATGAAAATTAATCAACTTCAAAATTCAATGTTGAAAAAAGTAATTTTGAATTGAGGACTTCACTCTCTTTTAAAAACTTCTCGGCTGCTATAATTTTCTTTTTATTTATGTATATCATATATATACCTAACTAGTCTAGTTTCGGACTTATTAGCGTGGTCAAAGTACACATATAGCTTCACAAAAAGGAAAAACCTCTAGAAATTTCGAATTTAAGTATTCAAAAGGATTGTGCTTAATATAAAAGAATATTTACAAAAATAGATAAGCAATTTTCCGGAAAATTGTCGAGTGAAATTTTTTTTCTTTGTTTTTCCACTCTAATTGTTTAAATATTAAACACACGGAAAAATGTCAAAATATAAATTTTTAGCTGATGCATTGATGTACAAAATATGTCTGAAAAGTTTTTCTGCAAAGTTTACGAGATAAATTGATTTCAGCGGAGGTCAATTCGTCGGTGCGCGCGAACGTTCCGTGAGCCGAATTTATTAATGACCCGATTTAAAAGTTAATTATTTGGAGGTTGTAATGCATTGAAAAAAAAAATAAACCAATCTAAAATATAGAGAAAAATCTGACCTTTTAATTAAAAATACTTTCAAGTTTGAAAAAATAAATGTTCTAACTCTAAAATCCATTTATTTATAAAAAAACGAGTAGTAAAAAGTCAATAAACAATTATAGTTCCTATTTAATTAATTATTGTCACAGCGAAAATTCCTTTTGGATTTAAGATTTCAAATGATCATGGAATATTATTGTTACAAAAACAAAGCGATCAATGTTTTAATTTTTAAATAAATGCTTTTTTAAAATCTCTTTTTTTTACATGCTTAATTTTTCTTGTTTTTTCCAAACTTCATTTGATTCTATCTTTTTTCGAAATTAATATATTTCAATGAAACTTTAACTATAAATACTTTGAAGTATAAACAATCAAAACTATTATATAGATTTTCTGTATATATTAAAATTTTTAAATAATAGACAATTATTTACAATAAATACTAAAATCAGGTGTCTTTTAGAAAACTTAACATAACTTTTTTTAGTGCTCATTATGTTATTCAGATCTTTGCCAGTTTAATAACAACGGTATATAGAAGTGATCGCGATATAAATGAACACACCTATGCCTCAGGTATGAAAGAGAGAGGTGCATACAATGGAGGGAAAAGAACAGGTAACAAAGCCGTTGGCAGCTGCTTCTACGCGCCGTCGGTTTGTGAGCCAACGCGCATGCTCTTACTCTGTGTAGAAGCCGAACAAATTAAATTTTCAGTAAAAAATTTTTGTCTATACATATTAACTCATTAAACTACGTCGTAAAATCATCAATTATTCACAATGAATTTCTGAACCTGAAGTATAAAACTCCCGAAAGACTATGAGCAGTAACGGTTGCTTTTGGAAAATTTCGTGTAACCTTTAAGAAAATGTAAAAAGTGAACAATTTTCTAACCTATTTATTCACTTATATCATGGCCTTTAATACTTAGCCCATTAAATAATTATATTTTTAACTTTTATAATTTTTTGATTAAAAATATTGGACAAAAATATGATAGTTATAGGAGGTTTGCGTGGAAATTTGCTAGAATTTTCATGAAGAGCAAATTCAATGATAAAAAAAGCCCGGGATATTCTGAACAAATTAATCAACAACAACACCTTACAAATAAAAAATATTTATCGGCATAAATACTAATCGAAACCACAAATGAAACTTTTGGAACTTGCTTATTTCATCGGGAGCATTTGGAAAATCGTACGTATCTTTTCGGAAAATCTAGTTACAAAAAAAAGTTTCAAATAAATTTTTTAGATTAAATCATTATCTTTTAAGTACACAATGTTAGATACTTAAGTTGTTTAATTTCTTAATGTTTAGTATGGATAATTAGTAAAAAAAACGATTTTTTAGGAGAGATTTATGTGGAAAATCGGTGATAATTCATTAAAAAATTATTACAACAAATTTTTTTTTTACGTACTTGTATATACCACAATTTGTAGCAAATTTCATATGAAATAATTTTTTCTACATGTCATAGTTCATTTTCCATCTTAAAATTAAAAACTTGAAAATTGATGATGTTTAAAAATACTCTTAGGAATATTTGGTATATTTCAAAAACTAATAAAGATATCAGAAAACTTTTCAGATAAGTTTTGTAGGTAAATGCATTGCCTACAATTTTTGATTTGAACATTTTTCTGCATTTTCATTATTTAAACAATTAGAGTGAAAAAATAAACAAAAAAATTTTCGACCAAAGTTTTTCCGGAAAAATGCTCACCTGCATTTGTAAAGATTTTCACATATTGAAGACAATCCTTTCAACTGCCTGAATTTGAATTTCCAACAGGTTTTTATTTTTTGCTGCATATTACGGATATTTTGTGTAATTTTACCACGCTATATGAACACTTATTTGTGAAATTGTTCCTTGAACATGGTATCCCCATTCGGTATTTGCTAAGCAAGTCATGATATTATGAAAAGTTGTTGGGAGATTCTAAAAATAATATTTTATACAGGCTGTTCCATTTGGAAAATCAAAGTTGCTACTACTTTGTAATAGAAGTGGCAACACCGAATTACTAAAAATATTTTAGTTGGGTAGGGTACGTTCGATTATGCTCTACATTGAATTTTCAAAGTGATCCGTTGTATGGTTCACCAGAAACATCTAATGTCCCATCCAACGTGAATCAGCCTCTATATATATATATATATATATATATATATATATATATATATATATATATATATATATATATAGGTATATGCTAATAATTATCAAGGGTATATATATATATATATATATATATATATATATATATATATATATATATATATATATATATATATATATATATGTAAGAATTATTCGTGTTAAACGGAAAACACGCCCGTGGTTATAAAATTAAGTGAACTAGGACATTTATTTGAAACTAATCAAACAAACCTCCTAGCGGAGCTGGTTATAAGAGTTCACGAAGCATCGAAATATCAACATCTACCCCAGACGGTAATTGTTCGAAATGTTAATTTGTTTATCACAATCGATGGAAATGTCTGATCAATTTCCATCGATTGTGATAAACAAATTAACATTTCGAACAATTACCGTCTGGGGTAGATGTTGATATTTCGATGCTTCGTGAACTCTTATAACCAGCTCCGCTAGGAGGTTTGTTTGATTAGTTTCAAATAAATGTCCTAGTTCACTTAATTTTATAACCACGGGCGTGTTTTCCGTTTAACACGAATAATTCTTACTTATATTCATTTGCCATTGCGATAAAATTCGGGGCGATTGCTACCTGCGGTGTGTAATGTTGAATCACATCGAAATTGATGTGTCAGCTTTACTCTTGCTTAGCGAATATGGTAGCCACCTTCGGGTGTCCGGACGTACTAGTTCTCGTTGCCGAAATGTTTTCTTCTGTTCTGAAAGATGTGGTTCAATTGTTTCCGACTGGTGGCGCTGTGTCATATTTATATGTCATGGAGTTGCTGGAAGAAATATGTATGACCGTTTGAAATGTTGGTTTGGTTATCACTCTTGGTGGATGGATGATACTGATGAGCCCCGATAAGGGCGAAACAGTCTGTCTATCAATTTCCATCGATTGTGATAAACAAATTAACATTTCGAACAATTACCGTCTGGGGTAGATGTTGATATTTCGATGCTTCGTGAACTCTTATAACCAGCTCCGCTAGGAGGTTTGTTTGATTAGTTTCAAATAAATGTCCTAGTTCACTTAATTTTTTATATATATATATATATATATATGTATATAGGTATATATATATATATATATATATATATATATATATATATATATATATATATATATAGACAGGCCAAATTTAATTCACAGGAGAATTTTGAAAATTTGGGAATACAGCTAGGTCGTCAAGGGCAAATCGGATGACTTAATTATATAAGCTAATGACATTTTCGATAATACCGGAAGTAGGTGTCAACTTGCATATTTCAAATAGAACATTATATATGTTATCACAGATGTCGATACTACGCAAGATTTCAACTAGACTTTCTGTATGATGTCATATAACTAAGTCTTACCGTTTTTGATATATTGTCAATAATGTCAATAATGATATTTGCAGGTTTTAAATAGTCATATGAGGAAAGCTTTATTTATTAGTTTAAATACTATTTATATCTGAGAAATTGTCATTTCATGAGAATATTGGACTATTTTGGTAAATATTAATACAGAGTGTTAAAAATTAAATTAAGAGAACTGTCAAAAGTCAATTCCTTTCAATGGAACCTCATAAATTACATAAGTTTATTTTATTTTGCAATAAATATAAAGGTAAATTCGTATAAGGTTGTACATCTCTAAAATGTCTGTTTTTGAAATATTTTCTTATGAATAATTTGCATACTGTAATTATATTACAAATTTTATTACAAGTTTAAATACATCTAGGTAGCTATGACGTCAATGAAAACGCAAAACTGTTTTTATGACGCTGTCACTTCACTTCAGTTAAAAATTATTATTGAGAATTCCGAACCGCTTAAATTATAAAATTGGATATTATTTAAATTTATTTATCATTTATGGACAAGGTGATAAAGTTATATCAAGAACATGTGACGCATTTGTCATTTATAATATGCTATTGAAGAAATTATTAAAAATTTTAAGAAATTTGGATCTAACAATGAGAAAATTGAAATTGCCATTTTGGGATATTTTGCCGCATATCCAACAATGTCTGTAGGACATGCTGCGATAGAGGCAGGTTTATCAAAATCAACAATTCACAGAATATTACGTAAGCATGAATTTCACCCATATGCGTTTTCAGTAGTTCAGCATCTAAAAAAGCTGCAGTGGCATTCTGTGTAATTAAGGTAAAGGTACCTTTGCCCTCCATAATACTGTGGCATAGCCGTGGCTAATGGGGGGTGAATAGATGTTGTTGCTCCTCAGATTATATATCAAGGAAAGATATCTATATAGCTTCGAGACTTGTTATGTAATATTGGAGATTTTCGAAAATATTGAACTTAATACATTATTTATTATTACGAAATTAGGTTTATAAAGGTATAAATACGATATATGTACTTATATAGTTATCTACCTACTTAGTTTGGTTATAGAAGACGTGATTACATTCTAAACATACTTATGAATTCAAATTTTCAGATATCTCATCTATTACACTTACGGCCCAAGTGCTATGCTCATTTTGTTTTATTGGATATTACCTGAATCATTGAGATGGACGCTTAATAAAGGAAGAATAGAAGAATCGAAACAAGCTCTCCGCAAAATTGCCAGTGTTAACAAGAAACAATTATCGGAAACTACTTTGAGTAAATTAGAACTTGTGGCTGAATACTCTCACAGTGATTCACACAAATTCTTTGAGATATTGAAGTCAAAAAGACTATTTTGGAGGTTTGTGAACTGTTGCTTTGGTTGGATAACATGCGCATTCTTATTTTACGGAATCACTTTAAGTTCTGTCAGTTTACATGGAAATAAATACTTGGACTTCATCTTGATATCACTGATAGAATTTCCAGCCTATTTTTGTGCCTATTATATGTCGGACAAGATGGGACGTAGAGCGTCTATTTGTGCAGCTTATTTCATAACATTCGCTGCCAGCATATGTTTCATATTCAGCACAAATTGTAAGTTGAAGTTAATTTGAAATATTTTTCTTCAATCAACAGATTATAGAATAAGTTGAAACTACTTGAATCAGTAGCTTTATTATTCAAAACATTGGATATGATGCAAGTTATTTTGCACTTAATAAAATATTAAATTTATTACTTCATATAAATTACTTAATAGAGAAAATAAGGAAGAAAATGCCTGCTGGATGTCCAGTTGATAATAACAAAACTAAGAACATTTCATAAAATTAACTACTCTACCAACAATAGGTAGGTACTTAAAATATACACAAGTAGGTCAATAAAATTATAGGAGCCGAAGATAATGTTGAATAAGAAACGAATACAGCACAATACCCTAACTTATATAAATTATTACTTTTGAATTGATGAGACCGTTACTCAATGAAAATCAATTGTTAACATGTTTGAGAAATGTTATAAATTATTATTTTCATTTTGCGAAATGCTTTTCTTCAAATTTAATGTATAATTTTTTTTGGTTTCATAATGAAAGTATAGAATAAACTAACGGACTAAGGTAGCCTTTCTCAACTTTTGGGGCCACCCTCCTAGGGGGGCGCGAGCATACTGAAGGAGGGCGCGAGCACACACGCCACAAAAGACCTTTTTTTTTAATATTACATTTCATTGTATTGAGGGCGCGAGATACAAATGGAATGATCATCTGCACACACAATCCGAACAAAATATCTTTGTCCGCTACTGTACTATAAAACATTCATTATACATGTGCTTCCTAAAGTGTAACACTACCTATTATTCACTAGTGAATAATGGTTCATTATTCACTGCATGACGTCACACTTAGGGCGTATATCTAAACTAGAAAACATCATTTACATTGTTATGTGATATCAATATTGTTAGATTTTAAAGCATTGATTTATCTATAAATTCAATGCCTTCGTTTATTTTCAATAATTGTTCTGTTCATATTGATATAAATAAATAAATCAAAATTATCTATTTCATTTTTATCAGAATGAGAGAAAGGAATGGAATCGATGTCAAGTGAAATAGTTGACGTTTACGTGAGTATACAGTTTTCGTAGGCCAAGCTACAGAGATTTGTAGGGAGCATTTTGTGTAAAAAGTGTTAGAAGAAAACCAGCTGCGCCATTGTTTGTAAAATAGTTCCATATGATATAGTGATATGTTTTTCACTCGACTTTATTATTTATAACTTTGCTATTGACAATTTAATGAAAAAAATCGCATTTCTTTTAGTTTATTGCTTATAAAAATGAAACTATCAAAGTAATCGTGATGGTGTCAATAGACTAATTGTAGAAAATGAAAAGACGAAGAAAATGAGAAGTAGGACGACTCGATCAGACCCTTAGTTTAAGAGGATATCGGAAAAAACCGTCCAAAATGCAGTTTTTTCAAAATTTTTTAACTCGGTTATTTTTTGAGTTGTAGCGTAGATCCTCCAGCCAGTATCAGCTATTGATATAAACTTCATTTGTGCGAAGATCAGGAACTGTCCGATGCATAGTTTTTGATCTGTGGCCATTTGATTATGTTATGAATGCGACAGGTATGGTCCGATTTCAATTTACTAAAATGATTTTGAAAGTAGAATTCTCATAGTTCAAAACGTTCATCTTGGTTTTTCATAAAAACGCTGAGAAAAATGTTAAAAATGAAGCTGAACATGACGAAAAACGGCCGAGCGCGTGAGAGTAGTTGAAGAGTGGGGGTAGAGCAGCAGGCAAGGAGAAGTATGACATTCGAAAGCGTCGGCATTTTGAACATGACAGTAATTTCTTAACGTTGTCAGATAATAATTGTAAACCCCCACTCTTCAACTACTCTCACGCGCTCGGCCATTTTTCGTCATGTTCAGCTTTATTTTTAACATATTTCTCAGCGTTTTTATGAAAAACTAAGATGAACGTTTTGAACTATGAGAATTCTACTTTCAAAATCTTTTTAGTAAATTAAAATCGGACCATACCTGTCGCATTCAGGTCTGCTGGAAAATTGCATGGTAACATAATCAAATGGCCACAGATCAAAAACTATGGATCGAACAGTTTTTAATCTTCGCACAAATGAAGTTTATATCAATAGCTAATACTGGCCGGAGGATCTACGCTACAACTCAAAAAATAGGCGAGTTGAGAATTTTTGAAAAAACTGCATTTTGGCCAGTTTTTTCCGATTTCCTCTCAAACTAAGGGTCTGATGGAGTCGTCCCACTTCTCATTTTCTTCGTCTTTTCATTTTCTACAATTGACACCATCACGTTTACTCTGATAGTTTCATTTTTATGAGCAAAAAACTAAAAAAAATGCGATTTTTTGCATAAAATTGTTAATAACAAAGTTATAAATAATAAAGTCGAGTGAAAAACATATCACTATATCATGTGGAACTATTTTACAAACAATGGCGGAGCTGGTTTTCTTCTAACACTTTTTACATGAAAAAATCTCTGTAGCTTGGCCTATCAGTGAACACAGAAAATGTTATGTCAACGCTTTTGATAACTATTTTTATTGTTGAAAATGCAGATTATTACTTATTTTTCGAGGAAGTCGTGGACAAAGTATAATATTCTACTCTCACAAAATAACAATTTTTCACTCGGGTGAATTGCGACATTCACCTGTGGCTCATGTCGCAAACTTCACCCTCGTGAAAAATAGCAATCATTTTGTGCTCGTTGAATGATATACTATTTTTTTAGAATAAAATTTTATTGTATCAGATATTGGGGGCGCGAAATACAAATGAAATGATGATCTGCATACACAATGTAAACAAAATATTTTTTTTTGTTGTTTTATGTATTACATAATTGGTTAGGGGGCGCGATACCTTTTTTTAGTATTACATTGTATTGTATTAGGTGTTGGAAGTGCAAGATACAAATGAAATGATGATCTGCAAGCATCACACACAATCACACAAAATACCTTTTTTTGCTATACACAATATGATAGGAAATTGAGCCGCGAATCCTAAATTGTGAAACGCTGTTGATCTTTAGTCATTTGAATATTTTACTAAGCAATTTTCCAGCAGACCTGAATGCGACAGGTATGGTCCATTTTCAATTTACAAAAAAGATTTTGAAAATAGAATTCTTATAGTTCAAAACGTTCATCTTTGTTTTACATGAAAACGCTGAGAAATATGTTAAAAATGAAGCTGAACATAACGAAAAATGGCCGAGCGTGTGAGAGTAGTTGAATAGTGGGGGTAGAGCAGCATGACATTCGAAAGCGTCGGCATTTTGAACATGGCGGTAATTTCTTGGCCGTTTTTTGTCGTGTTCAGCTTTAATTTTAACATATTTCTCAGCGTTTTCACGTAAAACTAAGATGAACGTTTTGAACCATGAGAATTCTACTTTCAAAATCTTTTTCGTAAATTGAAATCGGACCATACCTGTCGCATTCAGGTCTGCTGGAAAATTGCATAGTAATAGTTATTTAATAAACTAGTTTATTAATGACAGCGGTTAATGGTTGAGATATTTTAACGCGCTCGCTCCGCTCGCGCGTTAATAGTTCGAGATCATTAATCGCTACATTAATAAACGGGTTTATTACAAGATTTTTCCGTCGACCTAATCATGAATTGAGTATAAATTCTTGATTGAAATAAATTTTTATTTTGCATGACAGATACACTTGACACAATATAAATTTCTATGTTCATTTCGATATATTTATATTAATTTATGCTCCCGATGGAACAATTTGAGAAATTCATAGATGGAATATTAGACATGTGACATTCTGAATAGTTCACATTACCTTCAATATCCGATAAGGAATATGTGGAACTGGTGGAAGCTGAAGTGTTATTTACTTTCGAACGATTATTGCATAAAAAATTTTCCGCAGTTTCTACTTTATTTTGTATAGAGTTAAATTTTTCGATTTGAATTATGAATTCCTTTTCTCTGTGGAATAACAGTACAGACACAGAATAATTCAATTATTCCGTGCTGAATACTTCTGTGTTTGGTTGCCCATGACAATCATACATTAAAATAGGAGAAATTGCACATTAAAATGGGTCATTAATGATCAATTTCGTGTACGTTAAAGTATGCTTTTATTTAGAGGTCGACGGAAAAATATATAAATGGCCACAGATCAAAAACTATGCATCGGATAGTTCCTGCTCTTCGCATGAATAAAGTTTATATTAACAACTAATACTGACCGGAGGATCTACGCTAAAACTCAAAAGATAACCGAGTTATCAATTTTTGAAAAAACTGAATTTTGGCCGGTTTTTTCCAATTTTCTCTTAAACTAAGGGTCTGATCGAGTCATCTGACCTCTAATTTTTTTCTTCTTTTTATTTTCTACAATTGGTCTATTGATAAATTCACGATTACTCTAATAGTTACAATTTTATGAGCAAAAAAAATAAATAAAACATGAAATTCTTGATAACAAAGTTTTAAATAATAAAGTCGAGTGAAAAACATATCACTCTATCATATGAAACATTTTACAAACAATGGCGCAGCTGGTTTTCTTCTAACATTTTTTCACATCTCTGTAGCTTGGTCTAAAACACCAAAACGATCATATCACGTCGTCAAGGGTATATTCACCTATCAATACGTAGTAGTTATGCAAAATTCACGGATTCTATTGGCTTATTCATACATGAGTTATATAATTACTTTTATCTGTTACATTTTCATATTCATTAGTAGAAATCATTCAGTTGAAGTCGTAAATCATGACAGGTCTATTGTTAAACATGACAGGTGGGCGGCACCCAGAGCCATTAAAAATGATTGATGATGACAGCTCAAGGTCATAAATCATGGCCGGTCTTTTGTTTGGGGTGCAGGTGTGCAGCCAGGTGTTTCTTTTGTTAGGGCCGGTCTATTGTTCCTATTGTTCGAGCCGGTCTATTGTTCCTATTGTGCGATGCAG
>JARQZK010000176.1:75000-119986 GCA_030704885.1 Cynegetis impunctata | reverse complement strand
GAAGTCCAGAGGGTTCAGATCAGAAGATCGGGCAGGCCACTCCATACTTCTTCCAATACCCAACGACCGGGGTAATTGTGCAAATTGAGGTATTGGTGAACTGATGCGGGCGTAGTGACGGAAGGGAGCGTCCGTCCTTGTTGGAAATGCAATTGTTGTTCAAGTAATAGAGGATCGTTCACTAATTGTTCAGTTATTAACGGATTAATCGCATTTTCCAGCATTTCAAGATGAATTTCGCCATTTAAATTACCAGCAACAAACAGAGGTCCAATTAGGTGGTCTCCCAAAATTTCTACCCAACATTTAGCTTTTCCCGATTTTGAGTTTGAGCTTCTCGAAATACATGAGGATTTGTATGGCTCCAAATTCTATAGTTATGCCGGTGAACCTCTCCATTAAGTAAAAAAGTGCAATCGTCAGAAAAGAAAACGTTGTTCAAGAATCATCATTTAATTCATGAATTAATTTAATTTTGTACAGATGGAACTTGTGTTTATGTAAAATTCTGAAAACGTTAGATTGGCTAATACCGGAAGCTGCAGAAAGTTGTCGTACAGATTGCGTGTTTGGCGTAAGTTGGACATGTCCCAATACCGCCACAGCTGCTCCTTCATCGTTCATAATTCCAATGGGTGCCCTTTTTTTATTAATTACTGAACCGGTCTCCACAAATTTTGAAATCAATTCCATTACGTACTTATGGCGAACGCTACGTTCAGGATAGTTTTCGTTAAATATCCTTGCAGCCGGTCGGGCACAATTTTGATTTTGTTAATAAAAGCTAATCAGCTCAACACGTTCTTGCAATGTGTACACCATATTTTTTAAAATTTCAAACAAATCAGCGAAGTAGTAACTCAACAGATTGATTCCAATCATGAAATGATCGAAGAAACATTAAAAGCAGAAAAACTCCTTCTAAGAACAAAAAATGAAGACAACAAAAGAAATGTTTCGCTGCTTTATTTCTTTATTAGTTTGAGGGAATGTATTATTGTATGGAATTCAATGGAGAATAATTTGAGCATTTGATTTAAACACGCAGATTTGATTTTTTTTATTGTAAGCATGATAAAACAATTCAATTTTTCAGACGAATGTGATTTTTTGGAGATTATTTAAGTTTGTAAGAAAGGCTTACTAAAAATGAGCTTGTACATTGTACAAATAACCAAAATATTCAAGGTGGCGCATTCCAGCAAAACAATTGATTTTTGGCGGAAACAGTTCATCAAATTTACGATTTTCATACACCGTTATAAAGAGGCTTGCAAGAGCTTTCAAATGACGTATCACTCAATACCTCTCCCCTATTCCATTTTGAGGGGTTGAAGCTCCCCTATTAGGGGGTTACTCGTTCAAGCCTCAAATATACGTCAAAAGGTGTTCCTCAAAAAAAATCATTTGACGTGTTTCGGGAAATTTTTCCACTTACTATAGGATAAGAAAAATACGGGGTGGCTCGTCTGAGATGGAACACCCTGTATATATATATATATATATATATATATATATATATATATATATATACAGGTTTGTTACTCGTTCAAGCCTCAAATATACGTCAAAAGGTGTTCCTCAAAAAAAATCATTTGACGTGTTTCGGGAAATTTTTCCACTTACTATAGGATAAGAAAAATACGGGGTGGCTCGTCTGAGATGGAACACCCTGTATATATATATATAATATATATATATATATATAATATATATTATTATATATATTTATACAGGTTTGTTACTCTCGTTCAAAGCCTCAATATACGTCAAAAGGTGTTCCTCAAAAAAAATCGATTTGACGTGTTTCGGGAAATTTTTCCACTTACTATAGGATAAGAAAAATACGGGGAGTCTCGTCTGAGATGGAACACCCTGTATATATATATATATATATATATATATATATATATATATATATATATATATATATATACAGGTTGTTCCATCTCAGACGAGCCACCCCGTATTTTTCTTATCCTATAGTAAGTGGAAAAATTTCCCGAAACACGTCAAATGATTTTCTTTGAGGGACACCTTTTGACGTATATTTGAGGCTTGAACGAGTAACCCAGGGGCGCTTCAACCCCTCAAAATGGAATAGGGGAGAGGTATCGAGTGATACGTCATTTGAAAGCTCTTGCAAGCCTCTTTATGACGGTGTATGAAAATCGTAAATTTGATGAACTGTTTCCGCCAAAAATTAATTTTTTTGCTGGAATGCGCCACCTTGAATATTTTGTTTATTTGTACAATGTACAAGCTCAGTTTTAGTAAGCCTTTTTTACAAACTTAAATAATCTCCAAAAAATCACATTCGTTTAAAAAATTGAATTGTTTTATCATGCTTACAATAAAAAAATCAAATCTGCGTGTTTAAATCAAATGCTCAAATTGTCCTCCATTGAATTCCATACAATAATACATTCATTCAAACTAATAAAGAAAAAAAGCAGCCAAACATTTTTTTTGTTGTCTTCATTTTTTGTTCTTAGAAGGAGTTTTTCTGCTTTTAACGTTTCTTCGATCATTTCATGATTGAAATCAATCTGTTGAGTTACTACTTTGCTGATTTGTTTGAAATTTTAAAAAATATGGTGTACACATTGCAAGAACGTGTTGAGCTGGTTAGCTTTTATTAACAAAATCAAAATTGTGCCCGACCGGCTGCAAGGATATTTAACGAAAACTATCCTGAACGTAGCGTTCGCCATAAGTACGTAATGGAATTGATTTCAAAATTTGTGGAGACGGGTTCAGTAATTAATAAAAAAAAGGGCACCCATTGGAATTGTGAACGATGAAGGAGCAGCTGTGGCGGTATTGGGACATGTTCAACTTACGCCAAACACGTAATCTGTACGACAACTTTCTGCAGCTTCCGGTATTAGCCAATCTAACGTTTTCAGAATTTTACATAAACACAAGTTCCATCTGTACAAAATTAAATTAATTCATGAATTAAATGATGATTCTTGAACAACGTTTTCTTTTCTGACGATTGCACTTTTTTACTTAATGGAGAGGTTCACCGGCATAACTAGCCATACAAATCCTCATGTATTTCGAGAAGCTCTAACTCAACATCGGGAAAAGCTAAATGTTTGGGTAGGAATTTTGGGAGACCACCTAATTGGACCTCTGTTTGTTCCTGGTAATTTAAATGGCGAAATTCATCTTGAAATGCTGGAAAATGCGATTAATCCGTTAATAACTGAACAATTAGTGAACGATCCTCTATTACTTGAACAACAATTGCATTTCCAACAAGACGGAGCTCCTCCTCACTACGCCGCATCAGTTCGCCAATACCTCAATTTGCAATACCCCGGTCGTTGGGTTGGAAGAAGTATGGAGTGGCCTGCCCGATCTTCTGATCTGAACCCTCTGGACTTCTTTGTGTGGAAATATCGTGAGTCCAAGATTTTTGTGACTCAGCCTGAAAATTGGTACGAACTACGTCAACGAATTGTTAATGAGTGTCGTCAAATAACTCCAATTATGCTGAACCATGTTAGAGACGGTTTTCATTCAAGATTGTATCATTGTATGGAAGTCAATGGAGGACAATTTGAACATTTGATTTAGACACGCAGATTTGATTTTTCTTTTGATTGTAAGCACGATAAAACAATTAAATTTTTTACGAATGTGATTTTTTGAAGATTGTTTAAGTTTGTAAAAAAGGCTTGGTAAAAATGAGCTTGCACATTGTACAAATAACCAAAATATTCAAGGTGACGCGACGAAAAAAAATTCGAGCAGCAAAATAAATTTTTGGCGAAAACGGTTCATCAAATTTTCGTTTTTTATACACCGTTGTAAAGAGGTTTCTAAGGCCTTTCAAATGACGTATCACTCAACACCTCTCCCCTACTCCATTTTGAGAGGTTGAAGCGCCCTCTATACGTCAAAAGATGTCTCCCAAACAAAATCATTTGACGTGTTTCGGGAAATTTTTCCACTCACTATGGTATAAGAAATATACGGGGTTGCTCGTCTGAGATGGAGCACCCTATATATATATATATATATATATATATATATATATATATATATATATATATATATATATATATATATATATATATATATATATATATACAAGATGGTGGAAAATGATGATCCCAATGAAGATCGCTCTAACAAAAAGGATAGTAAAGCAGATTGTAATAAAAGAGTGGTAGTCAGTGAAGTGCATGAAGTGCGTTAAGTTTTTCATCCGTCGTGCATGATTCAGGCATATACAAAGAAATCGGTCAATTGTATTCACGAAGCGGATATTGAAGGTAAAGTCAAAATAGAAGGAAAGAAAATAGATCCTGAAGTGGAATTCCAGCTGCTGAAAATACAAGTATATTTCCTGAAAGAGTTATTAGATGAATCTCAAAGTAAAAACAATATCTTGATGAAAAATAACGTACTCTTTTCAGAGAAATTCGATAATCTAAAAAAAATTATGAAAATACAAAAAAACCAGTGTAAACATACTTGAAAAAGATAACGATCTCCTAATGCCAAACAATAGTTAAAGCAATTCACAGAGACATTCAAATAGAACGTTTACTATAGAAATAACCCAGAAAATATGACACAACAAAAAATTGAAGAAAAAGAGAGCACTACAATACGCAAACAATGGAGTGCAATTATGTCATCAAAGTTAAAAGCAGTCAAGTCAAATATAACCTCAAATACTGAACTGTCAGCTGATAATGTCGAAAAAACCGGGGAGATAAACAGAAAAATGAAGTAAACTCAAATAACTGGAAAAATGTTTCTAGGAAAAAGTCTTTAAAGCCTAAGGATAGTGTGAACATGACATGCACTGGTTTAAAAAACAAAACAGACAACACAATTTTTCGAGCGGCAATAAGTAGGAAATGGTTCGACATAAGAAAGATTGCTGGAAAAGATTTCGCAGAGATTATATTAGAGATTGTCTAAAATAGATCAATGGATATGAAAGTATATATTTTCTATTAACATAAAAAAATTGGAAGCAAGAGGTCAAAATTTCGCTTTCAGTATTGGTGTCACAACTGATGAGCCGTACAAGGGGAATCATTTTGAGAGAGTTTAATTTCAGAAATTGTTTCCGGCCGGCCAGGAACTCGAATGCAAAGTAATTCCTGGTGAATTTTATTTGGACCTAAACTCTTCTCATTGTACTTCCTTTTGTATGTCTCCAAAACCTCGGAAGTCAGGACCCAGAAGGCAAGAAACGGATATAGACACTATATTCCCTCCCCTCTATATTCAGTTTCCATACGGCGTACTTGTCCATTAATTTCTGGAAAAATACGACTGAACTCGGTGGTAATTACTGTTTAGTTTTGAGATATTTTTACTAGGAAATCTATATTTTAAGTCATCAAAAAATTTGTCTTGTTTTTTGCTGCTGTTTTGAAATGATCGACCGATATATCTGTTACACTAATATACAAATTTTGATGTGATTTAATTACCTTGGAGTAAATATTCTGCAGGCTTTATTATAGTTGTATATGCAATGGAAGTATTATATAAGAATAATATATAATTGATGTTTTCAGTTTATATATATGATGTACATTCATTTTTAAGTACTAAAAATGTTCCGTAAATTTAGGTGAAGAGTGTGAACGATTTTAAGAAAATAATATCTTCGAAACTTACGTAATAAAAGGTCCAGGTACCTAGTTCTCAGTAGTGGGTGTTCATTTATTTGCTATTTCGTAGTGTATTCATTTTGAAGATTTCTCCTATAAATTAGAGTTGGCGTACAACGTTAATATTCATTATTATCTAGCTTCTTAGGAGATTTCAATGTATAACGGTGACATTAGTTCGGTGGGTTAGTAGTGTATAAAAGTAATAATTTTTGTAATGTGTCTACATATTCAAAGCATATTCTAGCATAATTTGTTTTCGAAAAGGCTGAATCAATCGGCGAAACGCGTTTTGGTTAATATAGTTCTCATGAAACAAGACCAAATACTGAGTAGAATAAGAAAATTAATTTTTCTCTGGATACGCTCCTGTTCTGTTCATTCTTTATTGCAAGGCCAACAAGGACTATTGGTTTCGGACACGCGAAAATGTAATTACCCGGCAGAATTAATCTTCCGGAATTTTGCCTGACAGAATCATTAATATTTCCCAATGATGATCACGTTCTTTCACTCCACGATGAATTGATATTAATTTCGCTGTCGTCATCTCCAAATGAATTGATTAGATAAGCCGATGCCTTTTTCGACTGTGAACAGCACATCATCATTAAAAACCAATTTTGAACACATGTAAATGAATCTCGAACATCACAAATCTAATAATTTCTATGACACTGTCTATTTCAAAATATGGATAATTTCTGGCAGAAGCACCAACCTAGTTAATTTTTTTGGAGAGTGAGTTCTCTAATGTGCTTAGTTTTTTCATTGTACTGCGGAAGGTACCTGAGAAACTCAATTCCAACCAATCACCATTACTAATTTAATTACTTTCTTGAAAAGAAAAACATTTACAACTATTTTGGAAGCATGTAAATTTGAATAAATTTCAGATAAAATACTTTCAAGTAATGAAATTTGCGTAACTTTCATCTTACGATACGAATTTGAACAAAGAATATCATCTTATGATGAGGTCATCAGATAACCCTCAAAATTTAGTTCTATATCCTGATATCGATTTTTTTTTAAAATCTTTTTACATTATAGAATAGTAAAAACAGCCAATTCAAAAACAACCGCTGTTTTTAATTGATTGTGTCTGGAACAGGAGTATTATGACAAATTAATTTTTCTTTGGAATTTAAAATTATAGCAAAATTGCATCCAGTTAACCTTTTGTGCGAAACTCAACAAAACTGAATATCCAAACTTATCATTCATACCATGAGTGCCAAATTAAGATTCCAGCCTAACCGGAATTTATATGCTTTCTAAATAACCACAGAATCACAAGGCATTTGTGATAGTGTGTTACACTTAGTGGCCGTTCTCTTCTCATGTACATGAAAGCCCACCAAAGAGTTCATTTACGTGAGTGGATGCATGGTGGTGGGAGAGCACCGTCGTTAACGGAGCCTCGAGGACACCGGGCGACCTCTTCGAGTAATAGCCTTGCCACGCCGTGCGGGGCTCCGGCATGGTCGACATTTTAATTCCCTAGCTTTTCGTGGGAACTACATGGACAAGAAGAAAAAACCAAAATCGCGGGAAGTCACCGCAACCTAGGATGCTCAAGAGCGTCCTAGCACCTCTCGCACTCCGAGCTCTCCTCGAGAAGCAGAGAGGGAAAAACAAGTAAGAGAAGGGAAACCTTCGGAGCAAGCATCCGGCAAAGGTTCTTCCTCCAAGAAACCCTTCAGAAACAACCGGAGGAAACAAGAGCTGCCACCCCCAGGCAAGCCTGGTGGTATCGATGATCCGTTGAGAAGGGGCCTCAGTGGAGCAGGAGTAAGATGGTACCTTCGCTTTCTTAAACAGGGATTGTCACCTGAGGAAGCGAGAAGGAACTCCATCGAGAGGAAGAAGCCTCAAGAGCAACCTCTACAACAGACGGAGAAAAGGGGCCCCAAAACCCAAACGCCCCCTCAGCGTCCCGATTTTAAGAGGAAGAAGACAGAAGCGGGAAGTCGCATCGCCACTTCTAGGCAAACTGGGCAAACCACTAGTTATGCCGAAGCAGCAAACACAACAAGAGTTGCAGTGCTCCCCAAAAACTACCCAGGGGAGACGCTGAGTGCTGAGCAACTTACAGCACTTGAAGACGCCATCATACAGGAGATGGCGCTGGGCGCAGAGTGTAAACTCCAGTTTGGAGGAATTCACTTTCGCCCAAGCATGCTCGTGGTAGACTGCGTCACCAAAGAGACGGCAGACTGGCTGAGGGCAATTGCCCCCAGTCTGACCACCTGGGGGGGAGCGGAGCTGATGGTGTGCCTAGGAAGGATATCCCAAGAGCGCATACCATCATTGTGTTCTTCCCCAGGAGCTCGGACTTCGAAACAGAGAAGGTGCTAGCCCTGGTGAGTACACAGAACATGGGGCTTCACACCAATCTGTGTAAAATGCTAGGGAGCAAGAAGGAGAGCAATGGCCTGCTTCTCAATGTGAGGATCGATGACGAGTCCTGCGAGTCCATCAAGAAAATGGGACACACCATTTTTTTTAGGTTCGGGAAAATCCCCGTTCATGGCCTCCGCAAGGACTCGAGTGAAAAGAAGGAGGAAGAAGAGGCGGGCAAGACACCAGCCCCTGAAGCTGTAGAAAATACAGCCAGTGAAGCGGAATCGACTGGGAGTATGGACCAGGAAATCACGGCGACTTCCAGTGAAAAAGAACAAATGCTGCAGGACGATCAGGAGGCAAGCACTCTAACTCTCCAGTAGCAATGGCTACCCCAGTAAAAGTTGCCCAGGACATCACGCTAGGGGGGCATCAGCCGCATTATCGAGGGTGTTTTCCAGGCCAAACTTGGGAGTAGTGTTGATCCAAGAACCTTGGGTCAACAGGGGGCAGATCAGAGGACTGCCGATCAGAGAAGGTAAGGTAATCTGGGATGTCAGATGTGACAACCCCAGAGCTTGCATTCTGTTCAGAAACGATATTAATTATATCTGTCTTTCAGAATTTATGACGAGGAACCTAGTGCCGGTTCGGGCCAAGATCCGCACACCCCTCGACATAGTAATAGCCTCAAGATACTTCGCTGGAAACGGGCAAGCACCACCAGAGGAAGTACAGAGGCTATCCGACTACTGCAGCAGGAGCAATCTACCCCTTCTGCTAGGCTGCGATGCAAACGCGCACAACACCATCTGGGGCAGCACGGACACCAATCAAAGAGGTGAGCAACTGCTAGAATTTATACTCGCGGCTAACCTTAATGTACTTATTGTGGGATGTGTCCCCACCTTTGTAACTAGGGCTAGACAGGAAGTATTAGATTTAACGCTCGGCAGCCCGAGCATTTGTAGAATGGTAAGGAACTGGAGGGTTTCGGACGAACCATCTCTCTCCGACCATAGAATCATTATTTTCAACGTGAAATGGCTTGTAACACAAACATCCTCCACTGGAAATCCTAGAAACACAGATTGGGAAAAATACACAACCAATCTAAAATGTAACCTAGAACAGATCAAGTTCGACAGCAATAGTCATATCGAATTTGAGCTGAACCTAGAGAAAGTTAATGGCGCAATCATAGATGCATACGAATCCAGCTGCCCGATAAAAGAAAATAAATCACACAGTAGCACCATTTGGTGGAACAACCACCTGTCAAATCTAAGATCCGAAGTCCGCGGGCTATTCAACAAGGCAAAGCGGCACGGAGACTGGCAGGGATACACCCAAAGGCTGGCAGAATATAATAAAGAAATAAGGAAAGCCAAAAGAAACAGCTTCAGGAGATTCTGTGAGACAATCACATCAAGCCCCGCAGCAGCAAAACCATGGCAAGAGGCAGAGAGCAAGGACTAATGTCACTCAGAAGAACAAATGGTAGTTACACAGAGGATGAAGAGCAACGAGCTCTCATCTTACTGGAGACGCACTTTCCAGGTAGCATACCATTTGAACCCGGAAGATCACGGGAAGAACCAGGCAGGGCCAAACGGGAAGACTGGGAAGTAGAAAAAACCATATGCACTCCTCAGAAGCTGAAATCGGCAATTAACTCCTTCCAACCATTCAAGTCAGCGGAATTTACGGCATATTTCCGTTCTTTTTGCAAAAAGGGCAGACGGAATTACTGTCGTTCATTATTAAAGCAACCAGATTTAATCTGGCGCTCGGGTACATAACGAGCTCCTGGAGGAGAGCACGGGTAACCTTCATTCCCAAAGCAGGAAGGAAGGACCCCACCCTCCCGAAGTCATTCTGACCAATCTGTCTCACATCCTTCCTACTGAAGACACTAGAGAAGATGGTAGATAACTACATTAGAACCAAGATACTGGAGAGGGTGCCATTACACCCCGGGCAGCATGCATACAGGGCGGGAAAATCAACGGAAACCGCTCTTTATGTGCTTACCGAAAACATCCAGAAATCACTTGAGTATAAAGAAATGGCCATTTGCGCCTTTTTAGACATAGAGGGGGCATTCGACAACACCTCTCAGGAAGCAATAAAAAGGGCCCTAATGAACAAGGGAGTGGACAGAACCACATCCAGATGGATGTGCCAAATGCTGGCTATAAGAACGGTCGAAACGAAGGTGGGCGAGAACACCCTTCGGATCAGTACAAACAGGAGATGCCCACAAGGAGGGGTACTATCACCTCTGATGTGGAGTCTTGTAGTGGACGAATTACTCGAAACACTGACCATGAACGGAGTCACTTGCCTCGGCTATGCTGACGACATAGTCATCATGGCCAAAGGTAAATTCGAAGAAACCCTCTGAGACCTCATAGAAAGGGAGCTAGATACTACCAGAAGGTGGTGCCTCTCGGTGGGATTGAGAATTAATCAAAAAGCACGGTGGTACACTTCACTAGAAGAACAAAGCTTCAGCACTTAAGGACTATTCGTCTCGACGGAGCAGACTCAGAATGGCAGCAAGTTGTGAAGTATCTAGGGCTCACCCTAGACTCAAAACTAATCTGAAACATGCACGTAGAAAAGATCGCAAACAAGGCAAAATCATCACTGATTGTGTGCAGGAACATCGCAGGAAAAACGTAGGGCTGTAACCCATCAATACTGCGATGGATGTACACCATGAGAGTGAGACCTATGATCACCTACGGAGCAGTAGTGTGGCATGGCAGAACCGAACTCACCACACCAAAGAAAACCTTGGAGAAAGTGCAAAGACTAGCATGTCTTTGTATAACAGGAGCAATGAGATCGACTCCAACAGCAGCACTATAGGTACTTCTGGACCTCACTCCTCTCCACATCATGGTGAGGAGAACTGCTTGGGGAGCAAGCCTCAGGTTGGCTAAAGTTGGACTCAAAGGTGCTGCATACGGTACAAGGGACTCAACCCTTACCGGAAGTGCACACTTTGCTGACCTCCCAACTGACGAAATTACCAGGAAGTTTAGTTTCCAGAAATTATTTCGAACGGAACTAAATACCAAGAAGGAATGGAGCATAGAATCGATTCGAGCACTGGAGAAGAATACCATAATATGGTATACGGACGGGTCTAAAACTCCCGAAGGAACTGGAGCAGGAGACGTTGGGCCTCGTACCAAATACTCAGAACCCATGGGCCAGTTCCCCAGTATTTTTCAAGCGGAAATTCACGCCATAGAAAGGTGCATTCAGTTCAACCTCGATGGCAAATACCGGAACAACAAAATTGTGATCCTCTCCGATAACCAAGCAGCCATCAAAGCGTTGAGCTCTTATAACATCAACTCAAAGATGGTTTGTGAATGCCTAGACAAACTAAACGATCTGGGCAGGAACAAAGTGATCCTTCTCTGGGTGCCGGAGCACGTCGGAGTGAAGGGTAATGAACAAGCATACACCCTGGCACGAAAGGGTGCGTCAACGCCACTAATCGGGTCAAAGCCTTTCTGCGGACTTGGAAAATCTTACTTCCAAGAAGAACTCAATAAAGCTGAAGAAGCAATGAGAGCAACATACTGGCAAAGACTTCCAGGACTGAGGCAGGCCAAAGATCTCCTCGGAAAGTTCAACCGAGCAAGATCGAAGACACTGATTAACCTCAGCAAAACTAGTCTAAAGACAATCACAGGATTTCTTACGGGGCATTGCAGACTCAAAGAATACCTAAGGAAGCTAGGTTTAGAGGGGGACAGCACCTGCAGATTCTGCAAGGAACGTCCAGAAACACCCCACCATATACTGATGGAGTGCCATACTGTGTACCATGAAAGACTGAACATACTGGGATCATACCAGCTGACTGTAATGAATCCTCAAATTCCTGAAGGTATTGAGGCTTGATGGGCTGCTGTAAAACGAGAACACATCGAGAAGGTCGCAGCGCATTGGTCACCATCCACACCTACCAATACCAATACCAATACGTGAGTCGAACGATTTTTTTTTGTTTCGGTTGAACTTGATGCGCTTTCATGGATATTTTTCAGAAATATGAGTATATTGTCAATACACTACAAAGAAGAGAGAAACTTGTAACCAACCTCCCTTTTGAAAGATATTTCTGCTCGAGCTAGCAGGGAGATTGGTTAAATATTTATGGGTTCTGGGTAGTTCTCAGGAATAATAACAAAGTAGGTAAAATGAAGGTATTTACTGTTTTCTTTCACTTTTAGATAAGACTTTTCTTTTTTTGTTTGTTTTATTTAATGTTTCCTCGACGATTTAGATTACTCTTTGGATGGATTGTGCTCTTGACTTCTGCCTTTTTTTGTAACTAGGTTCCTGGTAGCTCCAGATAACGTGGATTTCAAACTTCCAATAACGTGGATTTCAAACTTCCAATAACGTGGATTTCAAACTTCAGATAATATGGCTTTTAGCTCTAACCAAGGTTAAACTCCAGACCAAGTGGCTAAAATAATTCGGGGCAATTCAACATACAATCTCAAACGTAATATTTTCCAAGAATATCTGTAGGGTATCGATGGACAATTCAAACTAACATTTAGATTTATCTCAAGCAAAGATGCTAAGAAAGACAGTATATGTTCCAACATTAAACTGAACATAAGATATGACCATGTGAAATTTGCCATCGTTAACCTACAAAAATCTTGTGTTAAATTGCGAGAATGAAACAAGCAAATGAATTAGAAATATTTTAAATTAAGAAATGTGAGATGATTATTTCAATATAGAAAGATAAATAATTTTAATATAGATAAATGAAAGAAATATGAAATGGCGAAAAAATTAATTAAGGAATCAATTCAGATTTTCAAGATAATGCATTAATACGGTATAGTTATATTTCTTCTCATAACTTACCGTCTATCAGACGCCACAGATACTTAATAAATTCAATAAACCTTAATACAGTATTCGTTTACTAGGTATGAATATAATTTTACTCTAACTTAACACTTCAACAGACACTTGTCGAAAGAGAGCGATGTTCTCCGTGCTACGTGCAAAATAAGTCCCTGTCTAGATACTCTCGTTCTACGCAACTCATTAATCATAGAGGAAACAAAAGTGACGTATCGGCTATAGATAGCGTTAATCACGGTACCTATTTCAGTGCAGAATGCAGTGGCTGCAGTTAAGTGGAGAATTTACACGTTACACACCCCCTTCGCCAAGGTAAAAAAAAAATAATTTTCCAAAAAAAATTATTTTTTTTTAACTTTAAAGTTACAAAAAAATTTTGAAATAAAAAAATTCGTATAGTCAATAAAAATGAGAGAAAAATTAATTCGATAAAGTTATGAGAAGTTTTTATAATGCATTATCGTCAAGAAAATTATGTTTGAAAACCTGTGAAAGAAAAATCAAAACGTCAAGATAAGTCACACCAAAAATTTAAAAAATAAGTTATTAAGAGATGATACAAGGTAAAATAATTTAAGATATTAAATAAAAATATAAGCGAATATCTATAACTGATACACAACATCCACAACTAAACAAAAATTGAAGCGAAGTCACTTACTGAAGGCCACCCTCCCAAGAGGAAAGTGGAGTGAGAGCTGTCACTCAAATGACTTCGAAAACATGCCCAAAACGCTACTTAAAGCTCAGTCGTCATATTCGTAGTTGGCGCTATATTATTAAACAAATGAAAATATTAAAAATAGATTCACTTGTCAGTGATTGTTGTCAACTAACTCAAATAAATAAAAACACAGTCTCAAAGAAAAATAACGGATTGTTCACACATTCAAGGGTGAGTTGAGATGCAAACGAAAGAAAATTAAGAGAGAACCCTATCGCTACCCGAGACCAGGGTACGACAATAGAGGGAGGGCATGATGGTTTTGAAGTTATAAAGTCTCAAAGACCACAAAACGACTTCCATCATTACTGTTGAATTTACAACCGCAACGATGTCCAATCCAAGTAATTTATGGTTCCAACTACCAAATCACAATAGTGGAACATACACCATCCATAGAATGGAAATGCACAGGCTTCTGCTGACATTGAAGAACTACAGAGATGTTAAAGTAGCTCTTGCTAACAGCATTGCGTGAACTAGAAACTGTACATAGTTCACCTCGTACACTGTCCAACATCAACAAAACTCCGTGAATCACCCTTCACAGGAAGACGCATCCCCAAAATTGGAATTTGTGTTTTTCCCATAAATCAAAAAAAAATTGTTGTATTCACCATTTAAATAACCTGTCACAGGTAAAGACACATATATTTATAGGAACTAAATTCCATCAAATCAAAAATAGGTGAACACAACTAAGTCAAATCCGGTAATTAATGTCACAATAGGTAATAGATATATCACTATAATAGTGATCACAAAAATCTCTCTAAGTTGTTGAGTCAAAATAATTTTGCGTACACAAGAAAATTCACAGCTTATGCCGTAACAGAGTTACTGCACACAAAACCAAAACGTGCTAAAAATTCGTATTGATATACAGGTAAATTTAAGGTAAGATAATTATGTCAGTACATTTCAGCAAAAGGTACACTCAACAACTACATTAAGAGACAAAAGGTATATTCCTATAAAGTTATTCGAAAGTATTCAAATTAGTTAATCAGTTCATTTATGAGTTACTATGAGTTGTTAGACAAATTTTTAGAAAAATAACTAAAAGAATTTAGTTGTTGAAATTTAAACTAAAATAGACGTAAAAAAGGAAGTATTCCAAAAAAAATAAGAAATGAAAATTAAGGTCTCGATGTTATAGACTTCAAATAATGTATTCCACCCAACCAAGTAATATCTCATTGAACTGGAGATCCAATTCAACAAGATAATACCGCCTGGAATTTCAAAAAAGAAATTTCCACAGGCCCAATGATACAACAGAATACTATACTAATTTCAATCAAAACAAAAATATTGAACTTCTGATCATGGAATTGTCGGATGTTTTGCTTAGATATTACTCTACGGTCATTCGTTCTACAGATCAATCAATAAACAAAAACTAAAGGAAGCGATATAGGTAATATGAGAAAAGATAATAGGTAACAGAAAAGATAATAGGTAATAGGAAAGATAATAGGGCGCCAGCAAGTAGTTAACTTGCAAAGATAAAAAGAAAAAATTTTAGTGTACCGTACCAAAAAAACTGAATCTATAAAAGACTCATGATTCTATAAATTCCAAAGTAAATTAGCAGCTACGCACAGATTTATTATTAGATACTGCATAGCGTAAATAAACTTCAGTTGATTAATAGGCAACCATATATACAAACAAATATGAGTAAACTCAGAAACCTATTTCGCATATAGGTACGAAATAGTATAAGATAAAGATAAGATACATAGGTACTAAATAGTACAAAATAAAGATAAGGTATATAGGTACTAAGTAGTACAAGATAAAGATAAGATGAAGATACATGTATATTTGATAGTTGCCAGTAAAATTTGGGATAAAATGTACACTAAACAAAATTTTGAAGGTAAGGGAATAGGATAATTTAAACTTAAAGGAATAATTAATCTGTAGAGTCTGCGATATCTTGTGTAATGTCATGCTTAATATGTGATACATGGAAATTGACAAGATTATTTCCATTCAAGTCCTCTAAGTTACAAACTAACGGAGACAAACCCTTTTTAACTATACACGGTATAAATTTGGGACCAAACTTAGCCGAAAAATGGTTAGCAGCATCTGAAAGTTCAAAATTCCTCTTCCATACTCTATCACCAACGTGGAAACTAATATTTCTTCGTCGCAGGTTATAACGATTTGCATTAATTTTATGTGCGTGATAGATTCTTTTCTGAACATCTTCATACAATTCTGGTAATTTTTCCTTGTAGGTAGGATCTAAAGTTTTATTTCTAATAGAAATTACGTTACCAGCATTTTCTGAAACCTGTCCATAAAAAGCACCATCAGTAGCAACATTCCGAAGATAACATAAGTATGAGGGAGAGAAACCTGTAACTTCATGCTTAGCCAATCTTATAGCCTGAGCTATCTGATAATTATTTTGGTCCCAAGTTTTGTGGTTTTCGTGTATAAACGACCTAATTGCAGTAGTGATGGTTCTATTCACTTATGTTAATATTAATATAATATTTCAATATAATTATTCACTTTATGTTAATTAAACTAATGAAAACATAATCAAAAGTGAAGATCATTTGAAATTGATGTCAGAAATTGCATCTTAAGTTCTGTTGGTCACTCAGGGAAAGTTATTTAACTATTATATAAATCCTATTCATTAAAATATAATTTTATATCTAAGACATATTTTAAACTGTTAATTTGAATCAAAGCCATCGTTATCTGCGCCAGTTGATTCAGTTCATCTGTTTTGTATGTTAAAAAAAAAATACTAAATTTCAATAGGACAATAGTAGGATTCATATTTCGTGTGCTTGAAAGCTATTGGAATGAAGTTCGTTAACGCACGTTGCGCTACAGACACATGGCTAATGAAAGTTTGTTCCAAAAGCGAGAAAAAGGAACGTAAGCGTAACGCTCTCAAGGTCCAGATGTAGGTACCCATATATGCGTATTGATATTATGCGTTTTGATAGGAGCTAATTTAAACGCCAGAGGTATGTTCAGTTTCAAAGGTGGACAAATTCAAAATATGAGTTGAAAACTTTATAGTTAATATTTCTTGTTTTAAATATAAAAGTATTCGTGAGAACTTTGTTTTGAAGTGAGAATTGGTTATAATTTTCCAATATAATCTTTTTATTCGTAAAAAGATACTCAGGGATCGGAATGAATATTTAAAGGTAGTAAATTTTGTAATTCATATATACATATATGTATATATATATATATATATATATATATATATATATATATATATATATATATATATATATATATATATATATATATATATATATATATATATATATAGATTTATATATATATATATATATATATATATATATATATATATATATATATTCAATGAAAATATATAAAACAACGGAAACTATTCATGATGATTTGACTTCAATTTCTCGGGTAACTAACACTTGTAATGATACAAACTATGCAATTAATGTGAATAAAATAAGTATGTATTTGGTGTAAATTTAAAATTAATGCTATATTCAATAAAGACTTGTAACCTTATTATTATTTTATTCTAGAAATGACAAATTTCAAAGTGCCGTTTGGTTTGACGGCCGTTGCCATAGGTAACGGCTACGAAATTGAATTTCGCGGACAGTGTCGAGAACGCGAAATCTTTACTCTGCGTGCGACAGCACAAGAAGGTTTTTTCATCGAAGGATTATCAAAAATGTTGTTTAAGTATAATTATTGAAAAAAAATTCAAGGGTGCATACATTCTTCAAGATATAATTATTTGGTACAAATTCTACGAAAATTTATTGAGTAGAAGCAATTTTCGGAATAATTACCATTATTTCGTGAGGATACGATTATTTTTCTTGTTTTTTTTGTCACTTGTAATTATCATCCTTCCTTCCGATGAAGTCGCAAATGATGATAATTTAATGGAATAATAATTGCGTTTGTTCACTTATAAAAACATGTATTATATTTGTTTGAGTTAGTCGTACACCCAATAAAATTCGTGAAATAACTATGAAGTTCCTAATTATCTTTGCTGTATCTGCAGTCGCGAGTATTCACTGCGAAGATGTTTATAAAACAAAATTCGATAATATTGACCTCGATTCAATAATGAAAAATGAACGTTTACTCAAAAACCATTTCATCTGTATACTTGAAGACAAATCGTGCACTCCAGAGACCGAAGAATTAAAAAGTGAGTTATTCGTCATCCTATAATATTAACTATATTGCATCCAAATATTTAGTAAAGTAATTGAAAATCTGTTTTTATTTTCTTTGCAGAACATATTCCTGAAATATTGGAAACATGTTGCGCTAAGTGTACGGAGAAACATAAGGAAGGTGCTAAGAAGATGACCTTGTACTTGATAGAAAATAAACCAGAAATCGTGAAGAAACTGATGGATAAGTACGATCCTGATAGAATATATATAGAAAAATGTGCTGAGCAATTGAAAGCTTCTGGAATTGATATGAGTAAACTTATGTAATCTCAAATTATGAAATGAATAAAAGATGGTGAATATATTTGTGTCCTCAATTTGTCAATTTGAGCATCGAAAAATAACTTAGAACCAGGTGAGTTTGGAAGTAGAAAAGAAGTTCCAATTTCTGAAAAAACAATATATTCATATATATATTTATATATATATATATATATATATATATATATATATATATATATATATATATTATATATATATATATATATATATAATATATATAATATATATATATATATATATATATATATATTTTTATATATATTTATGTAATTATTAATTTATATATTTAAATATATATATATATATATATATATATATATATATATATATTATATATATATATATATATATATATTTATATATATATATATATATATATATATATATATATATATATATATATATATATATATATATATATATATATATATATATATATATATATATATATATATATATATATATATATATATATATATATAATATATATATATATATATATATATATATATATATATATATATATATATATATATATATATATATATATATATATATATATATATATATATATATATATATATATATATATATATATATATATATATATATATATATATATATATATATATATATATATATATATATATATATATATATATATATATGTATATATATATGTATATACAAAACAGCCGCTGGCACGTGTTTTGGACTCTTTGATCCTCATCAGAACGGCGTAGTCAAGTATGCGATGGAAAACCAAGCAGAATTCCTTGCTTCGAAAGACAATCACACATGTGTGGTACATTGTGCGAACCCTCCGGTTTGGGAGATTTGATCAGACTCTGACCACGGAGGCGATACCGGACCATAAAATAAGCTACAAAGACGTAATTTATCGCCGGGAAATAGTGAATAAAACAAGCAAAATTATCGGTCTAGCCCGCATATGTCGCAGCAGCCGTTAACACGTGTTTCGGACTATTTAGTCCTCACCAGAACAGAGTAGCCAAGTATGCAATGGAAAACCTGGAAATGAAAACAGCAACAACTTGCAGAATCCCTTGCTTCGAAAGACATCACACGTTTATTGTTCGAACTCTCCAGTTTAGAAGATTTGGTCAAAATCTGACTACAGAGGCGATTAATGCCATCCGTGAAGTGCTAGGAAGTTTTCTATCCGTCATGCATGATTCAGATATTATATATATATATGAATATATATATATATATATATATATATATATATATATATATATATATATATATATATATATATATATATATATATATATTATATATATATATGTTTTATACAAAGAAATCTGCCAAGTGTATTCACGAAGCGGATATTGATGGTAAAGACAAAAGAGGAAGAAAGGAAATAGGTCCTTAAGTGGAAGTCCAGCTGTTCAAAATGCAAGTAAATTTCTTGAAAGAGAAATGAGCTGAATCTCAAAGTAAAAACAATATCTTAATGCAAAATAACGGACTTCTCTCAGAGAGACGTCGATCATCGGCAAAAAATTATGAAAGTACAGTGTAAACGTACTTTAAAAAGATAACGATCTCCTAATGCTAAACAATAATCAAAGCAATTCTCACAGTCGTTGAAAAAAAAGAAAGCACTGCAATCCTAAACAAATGAGTAAAATTATGTCACCAAAGTTAAAGGAAGTCAAGTCAAATATAACCTCAAATACTGAAATGTCAGCTGATAATGTCGAAAAAACAGGGGAGATATATATAGAAACATGAAGTATAACTCAAATAACTGGGACAATGTTTCTAAAAAAAGTCTCCAAAGCCTTAACATGACATGCACTGGTTTGAAAAACGAAACAGATAACACAATTTTCTGAGTGGAAACAAGTAGGAAATGGTTCTACATAAGAAAGATTGCGGGAAAAGAGGTTGCAGAGGATACGCGTACTATTAGAGATTATCTCAGAGAAATCAATGGATATAAAAGTATTAACTCAAGAAAATTGGAAACAAAAGTTCAAAATTCCGATTTCAGTATTAATTGGTGTCCCAATTGATGTTCTGTACGAGATTATGTTTTATGTTGATTCCTTACCGAGGGGAATCATTTTGAGAGAGTTTAATTTCAGAAATTTTTTTCGGCCGGCCTGGAACTTGAATGGAAAGTAAGTCCTGGTCTATTAAAAAATTGCTATCCCACTGATAAAAAAAGGTTAAAGAACATAGCTGTTGTACATCGAAATGTGCAGTCCATTACCTCTTCTCTATATGAACAGGCTCTCTTTTCTTATTGACGAACTGATGCTAGACGTCATAGCCCTAAGAGAACACTGGAAATGAGGCTAGACCTAGAAGTATACTATTTTCAAGAATACGAACTATTGTCAAGTTTTTGTCGCTCAAAGGGCCAACATGGTAGTAGCCTGTTATATTGCAGGGAATCTCTTAAAAAAGTATGCAGTGAGGGAAATTCTCGGGATGAGGTTTGAGAGGTCTTGTCGTCAAGTTTTTATGACTGGTTTGTATATTCATAAAGTTTTGGTATTCTTCTCGCAAAATTGTCATTATTTTGAGGAATAAAAGAATGTGAATAATACTCGAAGAGTATTGTCATACAACTACCCAAGGCCTAATTTAACTCAAACAAAAAATGGTGTTTTATATATGGGTATCAAACTTCCTATCAGTTTTCCTAAAAAGCTCAGGGATAAAAATGCTCTCTCTAGCATTAGGAAAGATTTATATAGCTTCATTGTAAATTGTGAATCCCACAATTTGAATGAATTTCTTACATATTAAATGTCTAATAGATGATCGAAGTTAATTTTATTTTGACCTATTCTCTACTTATTGTACTTTCTTTTGTATGTTTTTATTGCAAGAAATGCAGTGATTTGGAGAATAAATAAATTTATTATATATATATATATATATATATATATATATATATATATATATATATATATATATATATATATATATATATATATATATATATATTTATATATATATATATATATATATATTTATTTATATTTATATATATATATATTTAAATATATATATATATATATATATATATATATATATATATATATATATATATATATATATATATATATATGACATGAAAATCGAAAAAGATGCATAATAGATCATCGATACATTTTGCATCGCAAAGTATATGTTCAATGCATTTGCTTACCTTCAAAAACCTTGGCTTTTCATCTGACACCTCTGAAAATATCGAACCATTTGTAACCATTATGCACGAAGCAATGAACTTATATTTTATGTTCCGAGACAAAAAAGTGTAAAAAAATTAAACTGAGAATGCTTTGTTGAACTCGTATATCCTACAATGTAAGGTAATTCAATATTTCACGGGGTCTGTTTCCACAGACGTTCAATTTCGCGGTCATTAGGAAGCGATTACCGCGAAAGACCTTAGGAGTTATTTCTCCGCGATAGTTTCGAACTGTGATTTTCAAAAGTTGTCGGCTATAAATTTGTTCCTAACAGTATGAGATATGGAAATGAGGAGGTGTTAACTTTTAGTGCATCATTTTCTTCTTGCTATTCTGTTTATTCTGAGGAATATAAAGATAATGAGTCTTTAATTCAATAGCCAATACGAAATAAGATGAAAATAGTGCACCAGCGTAGGAGAAGTAAGGTTATCTATATTTAATCTCTTATTAGATAATTCAGTATCTAAGTTGTTATGTTCGAGTGAGAGTGAGATATCTGTACATGATCCCCGATTAGAGAAGGTAACATAACAGCTTCATCTGTGAAGCCTTAGTGAACTATTTTCACCGCTTGTCTATCACTCTTAAAACAGCAGCCCTATAGGTGCACCAAATCATCACCTTTGACGTCGCGAAGGCAGCTCGCTCAACCTGCCACGCTACCCTCGAACGTGTTTTCTTATATAGCCGGAAGTTAATCAGTTTTTGTGAGATATTAACTGCCTATGATCCTTGAAAAGTGGAGATAACTTGATCTATAAAGCTCAAATTATCGGTTTTTACTATCTGTATATAACGGAGCGTCCTCTAACTCTATTGAAGCGCCATCTATGTAGTCGCGAACGTAGCGCACTCGGCCCGCCAGGTTACTCTACAATGCTCGCGCGTAAGGAGAGTTCTGAGGAATAATGACATATTTTGCCCCCAGAGACGCGCTGTTGAAACATAAAGATTCACATATGAAGCCATGATATACCTTCTCGTTCACCTAATAATTTCGATAGATTTCATATCATACTTAGTGGAGTCATAAAATATGGAATATATATATATATATATATATATATATATATATATATATATATATATATATATATATATATATATATATATAAATATATATATATAATATATATATATATATATATATATATATATATATATATATATATATATATATATATATATATATTATATATATATATATACATATATATATATATATATATATATAATATATATATATATATATATATATATATATATATATATACATATATATATATATATATATATATATATATATATATAATATAGATTTTTCGGAAATATGATATTTCAGGTTTTCAGTTTCTTACATTAGTTCTATAGATACAAGAAATGGTCAGCGAGATTCAAAAAAGTATACCAAAGACAATTTATTACAATAGCCCTCTTTGGTTTTTCCATTCTATAAATGTTTAGCAGGTCTGAAAAAGTAATGACGAATAAGCTGTAGGTAAGTGGGGTAATGTAATTATCGATAAGAATTTTCACGAGCAAAGAAATCATAGAATATTCTTATTTCCTAATTCACTGACCTTCAGCTTATTCTTCATTACCTTTCTAACCATGCTGAACATTTCTAGTATCAATAAAACCTAGTAGGCTTTTGTAATAAATGAACATCCTCATAATTATGTGTTATTGTCATATGTTTTCGATGCGCTATCTTTTTTTGATTGTTGGAATTGTGGCATTGTAATGAGTCCGAAAATGGTTGTTTTTAATAGTTGTTAATTGTCATTTATTTTAAATAATTTCAGGAAAGTGCTGAATCAGACATTATTAATGCAGTAGAAGTGTGATGCACTTTAGACTAATTCTACACCACAACCTAACTTGAGTTCTGCAATAGATTCGGGAATAGGTATGATAAATTTTAATAAATTTGTGAAAAATTCACGTTGAGTGAAATATGTTGTGGGGTATAAACTCAGGTGCACCGTCAGGGGCATAATATTGAGAATATTATGTAATTTATACATAAATTTAATTGCTATGCAAAAATTTTACATATTTCACAAACATCTTTCTGTTTTATGTTATACTTACTTGACAAAACCAATTGTTTTATAAAAATATGACATTTACATCTGCTTTCACAATAGTAAAAATATTTTGCTGAAAAATTTCAATGTCAGTGATAAAGAAGGAACGTTATTTAGTGAAAGTGTGAATATTGTGAAATTCAGTTCTTCAAGTCAATTTACTCATTGTATTTCAACATTCACTTATAAAATATATAATATGATTTTTCATATCAAACCTTTTGAAATTCAATGAAATATATGTTATTCAATCAAACTCTCACATAGATAATATTACTGAGATTCAGGTTATGTATCATAATATTCATAAAATATAAGTGAGGAGGTAATGCTAATTATATTAAAAAGTGCATTGATAGTGTACAACTAATGGCTCCTCAAAAACGGACGGAATACATGATCACTATGTATAATCAATAGTATTAAGTTGAATTTCATGTTGTTTGAAGATGAAAATTTTCAATCGCAAACCATATTGGATGAAGAAATATAAACACGGTGTTGAAAATATAAAAATAGAAAAGTTTCAGTAATGAGGCGACAGTCGAAAAGACTAATGGTCCTTGTCTTCAAGGTTCACGCCCTCACGTAATTCGCCCTTCGCTAATTCAATTCAGTTGATAAACGTGCAAAAGTCGCGTTGCCTTCATCCCTGTGTGTTGCCTTGCATCCGCCCCACCCATATTTCTTTAATTCTTTTAATAAAGAGCTTCGAGGACGATTAATGAGGACAGGATGGGGTCCAACGCCATCTCGCTATCATTGATCACGTTTCTGGGCGGCGAAATTCTTAATTATCGCCTTTCCTTTGCCGATGTCTCTTTAAGCACTTTGTCGATTTTCAAAAAGCACAGTATGGGTGTGGCTTAGAACGAGAAATGTAAAATTAAAATTAATTTGCTGCCCTTCAAAGATTAAACATACCGTACGTATTTTGAACTAGAATCCTTTTTATGTTTGAACTTAAATCTCAGGGTAATATCATATGTTTCAGGTAATATTTTGCCTGCGAATAATACACTATTGCAATGTGAATAAATGCAACGGGGAAGGATGGAAATAGTTTTTAAATTCTTTTCATACCTCCACCTTTGAAGATGTCTGATATATAATATATATATATATATATATATATATATATATATATATATATATATATATATATATATATATATATATATAGGTATATATATACATATTATATATATATATATATATATATATATATATTATATATATATATATATATATATATATATTAATTTCAAAATAAGGGTATTCGATTCCTGGGTGGTGAGTAAATGAGTAGTACTCTTATATCTTTGCCAAGCTTTCGCAAAGCTTGGCATAGATATAAGAGTACTACTCATTTACTCACCACCCAGGAATCGAATACCCTTATTTTGAAATTAATACATAAAATTCACGATTCGTAAAGCAAATAATAAATATATATATATATATATATATATATATATATATATATATATATATATATATATATATATATATATATATATATAATCTTTTGATAATTATTAGCAATAACAGGCTGGTTGAATCTTAAAAAACTCGATTTTATTAAAAACTTGACGTTTCACTATGATATTCGTAATTGAAATTTCTTTGACATTTATTGATTTGAAAAAATTGAACAGACAGGCTGCTTTGTATATGCTATTCAGTCTAATATTAATATTCAAAATTGTTATCATTAGATGGTAAGGGAAACCAAAGAAACCTTTACCTACGTAATGTTTGAAAATAATAATAATAGGGAACTATTTATCTAACAACAAAGAAATTAGTCATGGGAAAACATTAAAGAAGTGGAATAGAATTATCGGTATAGCACGCTTATATGGAAGCAGCCGTTGACACGTGTTTCGGACTCTTTGGTCCTCATCAGAACGGCGTAGCTAAGTATTAGATTGAAAATTTGAAGATGAAAATAGTTTAATAAATAAAATCCTCTGTTATGGAAGAAAATCACTCATTTGTGGTTTATTGTTTGAACTCTCCGGTATGGGAGATTTGGTCAAACTTTGCCACGGAGGCGATTAATTCCATCCGAGAGATCTCAGAAAGAGTAAATTAATATTAAAAAAGAAAATTAGTTTTGGGAAAATATTAAACAAGTAAAGCAAAAATTATCGGTATAAAAATTATCGGTAAACGAACTATACCGATAATTTTTGCTTTACTTGGTTAATATTTTCCCAAAACTAATTTTCTTTTTTAATATTAATTTACTCTTTCTGAGATCTCTCGGATGGAATTAATCGCCTCCGTGGCAAAGTTTGACCAAATCTCCCATACCGGAGAGTTCAAACAATAAACCACAAATAAGTGATTTTCTTCCATAACAGAGGATTTTATTTATTAAACTATTTTCATCTCCAAATTTTCAATCTAATACTTAGCTACGCCGTTCTGATGAGGACCAAAGAGTCCGAAACACGTGTCAACGGCTGCTTCCATATAAGCGTGCTATACCGATAATTCTATTCCACTTCTTTAATGTTTTCCCATGACTAATTTCTTTGTTGTTAGATAAATAGTTCCCTATTATTATTATTTTCAAACATTACGTAGGTAAAGGTTTCTTTGGTTTCCCTTACCATCTAATGATAACAATTTTGAATATTAATATTAGACTGAATAGCATATACAAAGCAGCCTGTCTGTTCAATTTTTTCAAATCAATAAATGTCAAAGAAATTTCAATTACGAATATCATAGTGAAACGTCAAGTTTTTAATAAAATCGAGTTTTTTAAGATTCAACCAGCCTGTTATTGCTAATAATTATCAAAAGATCAAAAATAGATCACAGGCAACAACAATTCGAATAAATAATTATATATATATATATATATATATATATATATATATATATATATATATATATATATATATATATATATATATATATATATATATATATATATATATATATATATAGGTTTTCCAACAAGAGGTTACATTTTGATATTTAAAAAAAACGAGTATTTTTTCAAAGAAATCAATGAATGTTTATTTCATTAGAAAGAGGAAGATATGCCATTAATATTTGAAAACGATATCAGCCAAATGTCCGCCACGGTTACGCTTGCAGTACCATATCCTTTTCATGAAATTTTCCATGACCAATTCGCACATTTGCGGATGTATGTCCTCGATAACTTCACGAATTCCATCTTTGAGATCCTGAATCGATTGTGGAGAATTGGCATAGACCTTATCTTTCACGTGGCCCTAAAGAAAAAAGTCTAAAGGTGTTAAATCACAAGATCTCGGTGGCCAATTTTGATCACCTCTTAGCGATATAACACGGTTAGGAAACTTTTCTTGCAAAATTGCGATTGTTTCGTTGCTTGTGTGGCACGTTGCGCCGTCTTGCTGAAAATAAATTTCGTCTACATCAATATCTTCCAATTCCGGCCATAAGAAATCATTAATCATAGCTCGGTAACGCCATCCATTCACTGTAACGGTTGCACCAGCTTCATTTTCGAAAAAGTAGGGTCCAATCACACCGCCAGCCCAAAAACCACACCAAACAGGGACACGTTGCGAATATAGAGGCTTTTCAACAATCATTCTAGGATTTTCTGAGCTCCAAATGCGGCTATTTTGCTTATTAACTTAACCTCCGAGGTGAAAATGGGCCTCATCACTTAAGATAATTTTTCGATGAAAATCCGGATCATTTTGATGCATTTGATGGAAACAATCAGCGAAGATACGACGTTTGTGGTGATCGGCTGGCTTGAGTTCCTGTGTTAACTGAATTTTGAAAGCCTTAAGACTTCAGTCTTTATGCAAAATACGGTGTAATGTCGATTGTGGAATAACTAATTCCAAAGATCGACGGGCAGTCGATAAACCTGGGGTTTCTTCAACACTACGGGCTACAGCAGCAATATTCTTAATTGTTCTTGAGCGACGCACAAGGTTTCGATTCTTCACATCACTAACTTGTCCCAACTGCTCAAATTTTTTCACTATTGCCGGGTGAGAAGGTGCTTCACGATGACCAAAAAATTCTTTAGTTTTGCGAACTGTGACTGCAAAATTTTCACCATTTTTGTAGTGAATTTTAATAATTTCAATGCGTTGCTGAAGCGTGTATCGTACCATTTTTAGTAATGGCAAAGTTTTTACTTGTCAAATGTCAAAAGATGACAGCTTTAAAATTGATAGCTGCCTAAACATCGGGCTATTCAAAATGAAACTTCTTATTGGAAAACCCTATATATATATATATATATATATATATATATATATATATATATATATATATATATAAATGTTATATAGTTGAGTGTATATAAAAAATGTGTTATGCACCTACATTGACAAAACTCTGAAATAACCGCTCTGCTAGTGTAGTCGAAATCAGACATAAACAAAATTGGAAACAAAAAATATTACTAAGCATGAAAATAGTATCACTCTTTACGAACTGACTGAATTTTTTAACGTTAATTATAACCCAACAAAACGAAGACATTTTAATAACTGACATTTTTGTTCTTCTTCCAAAATTCAGATGTAGCCCAGTAACCATGTGAAAAATCGGCCAAGTGCAAGTCGGACTCGCGCACGAAGGTTTCCGTACCATTGACTATGCCCCTTTAAATATTATGTCATTTTAATTTTATTATTTATCATTAACATGAATATAAAAATTGAGCATTTTGTGGATATTTCAAGTGCCTACCTGTTACCTTTTATTGGTATCTAGCAAAAATAGGCAAAAAAATGGTGTTTTTATATGGGACCCCCTTAAATATTAATTTTATTTCAATTTCATTATTTATTACTAAACTAAAATACAACTGAATATTTCAAGTGCCTACCTTGTCGATATCGAACAAAATAGGTCAAAAAAATTGCATTTGTTGTATGGGAGCCTCCCTTGAATATTTATTTCATTTTGTCATTAGTAATTATAGGGGCAACAGAAATACATAATTTCTGAAAATTTTAACTGTCTAGCTATCGCGGTTCTTGAGATACAGACGGGCGGACACAGACAGCGAAGTATTAGTAATAGGGTGGCCGTGGAAACAAAAGACAATTGTAACAACTTAATCAAAAACGTGAATACCTATTCAACTACACAACATGAATTATTATTACTATCATTTCTTTTACCCTACTCCAAATATAAGAGCAGTAAGATCAAGCAGGAAACATAAATCGTCCTCAAGTTTCTACCAAATGGTGATCGATCGAGGATGTCAATTTGGTATACATTGTTCTTGTGGGGTGGTGCCCCCTGCCTCTGGTAGAAACCATGAACGAGCAGTTCCAGCTACTGGCAAATTTTCAGGAATTCTTCTCAACTTTTAAATCATATTGATTCGGAAATGGAAAATCATTCAAACGAAATTGTTTGTTATCCAGGGTACGTGTTAAAATATTATGCAGCGAACTGTTTAATTCAAAATATCCAAACTTACCGAGCATGCCACAGGGAAAATTCTGACAATTGAAAAATAATTTTATAGATTTTACGAAACTGACTAGACCCATTACGAGAGACAAACCACTAACTAGCAAAGAAGATAATCAAATTATCATATTCGGGTATATTCAAGCTTATTCTCAAACCTCAATACGTCTTTGAAATTGGGTTTTTCACACTCTGCAATAAAAACTAGTGTACAACGCCATCCTTTTCAATTCATAAGATTGCAAAAATTACACTCAGGTGACTTTCTCTGTGATATAAACTTTTGCGAGGGTAAAAATACAAGAGTATGCCTGATTCACAGAAAACATCATTTGGGCTGAGGAGGAAAAGTATGTATTGTCAGCAGAGAGTTTACAATAGGCGAAATTGACATTTTTGGGCTTCTGAAAATCCACATATTTTGCTCGAAGATGAACATCAAGTACAATTTCCAATGAATGTGTTATGTTTGGTGATAGACCAAGAGGTACACTATTTTAATTACGCCACAAGCTAGAGCTGCACGTTTATGGTACCAGATAGATGACGCACTACCGAACCATACAAGAACTGCATATACCAAATTGAAATCCTTGTTCGATCACCGTTGGTAGGGAAATTGAGGACCATATCTGTTTCCTGCAATATCTCCAGATCTAACCCCTTTTATATTCGGAGAAATTCAAAAAAATTGGTCCATTCTTCAGTTCACAACATAGAGGATTTCAGAGAATAATACAAACATTTGACAGTCTCGATTCCAACGAAATCAGAAGTGCTACGCAATCTATTGAAAGTAGAATAATAGAATTTTTGAACAAAAATAGTGGAGATATTCAACTATTAGGTTGAAGTTCTGTCAATATTGTTCTTGTTCATTCATAGTAATTTATCTTGTGTAATTGAATCCATATTTTGGAGTAATTTGTTAAGATTATCTTTTATTTCCACGGCATACTTCAAAAAGCAAGGAATATCTGAGCATTTCTTGCTTTTTACTGAACAACTCGGTAAGGGTTAAAGTTAGGTATAGAAAAGGCTGAAGTAACACATTTTTAAATCAATATTTTTCTATCGATGTCAAAAAAATAGTAGAATTTCTGAATGTGACATTTGAAAATCGCCTGCACCTATATGGTGCAAAACGGCACCATCCATAGATATCAGGACATCACAAAATTTCAAGATTCTAATTGAATAGCAAGTTGAAAAAAGCCTAATGCGCAACCTACTTAAATGAATATTTATAGATACTCAACGAAACATTTTACAGGTTGAATAATAAACATCGACGCATAATAATATAAATGAGTATAAATATTTCAACAATTATGCTGCATTTCTCAATGTCCAAAATAAATCATTTTGGACATTTTGGACACGTCGATGTATATCAGAAATGGCCAGAAATAAAGCTTTTGAATAAAAAAAATTTATTTCTACATTTAATCGTAAAACCAATAAAGTTTTGTATGTACCGGGTGTCTGATTAAGAGAGGCACCCCACTGTATCTCAGAAACTATTCATCGTAGAGACTTACGGTAAAAAATATTATACCTAACCAAAGTGGCCAACAGAAAATCGTGGAAATTATTTTCAGGTTTTTAAGATGGCCGCCAGAGGGCGTAACCGCCATCTGAAACTTGATTTCTTCTGAAATACACCCAATAAATATACCAAAAAAATATTTTCTATTGCCAAAATAGGATAGTGAAAGCCGTAATTCGTTATCTTATTTCTAGCCTTAAATATCGGAAAAAGAATAGTTTGTTATAATCATATAATTCTAAAAACACGCCTTTACACGTGTATTTATTTTTATTTATTTGCCTTCTTCCAAGAATCAATGATGAAATTTCATAATTTGAAAATTTTCATGTAGTTCGAAAATATTTTGAAAAATCGTTTAGGGGCATAATAATCATTGAATATAAATTATGCAAGTGCAAGAAGGTAGTCAGAATATGAAGGGCAGGCAATGAAGGAAAAACAAATGCCTAAAATCAACTTGTCAACAGATATTAAAAATGAACTCATAGTGGCAGTGTAATGAGTAAGGATTGAAAACTATTGAAATGCGTTTACAAACAATGAAGCTGTTGATATGTTTGCGGTATATTTTGAGTGTCTTCAAAATGCGGCATTATCACAAAGATTATACAGAACTCGATTTCCAAATCGGTGTTCACGCCATGCGAGAATTTGTTGGGCTCATTCGAAGAAAATAGAGAATTTTCATCGAAAATTCGTAGGGTCAAAGTTGCCAGTATTATGCAAATTTCGCAATAAGCGCCGAAAAATTCTCGTATGGCGTATAGGCCGAATATAGAGCCCTGTATATTCTCTGGGCCAATGCCACATTTTGAAGAAATTCAAAATATACCGCAGTGATATCAACAGCTTCATCGTTTGTAAAAGGCATTTCAATCTTTTTCAATCCTTACTTCTGTGTGCTACAACAACTCATTACAATGCCACTATATGTAAAATTTTAGTATCTGTTGACAAGTTGATTTTAGGAATATATTATTCCTAAAAAAATTTTTCTTGGATATTTTAGGCTAGGAATAAGATATCGAGATATAGTTTTTACTAGCCTAGTTAGGCATCATCGCGCTACATTTTTAAGGAAAAAAATCATGTTATTGCACTTAATTTTTTAGAGAAATTTGCAATTTTCTGTTATTAAATCAAAAAACGCTCTCTGCCGACATAACTAAAAATTTGACACACCACATATGAGATGTTTTTGATGTAGTAATAAAAGCTTTCCCCAACGAGATTAACTTTGTTGAAATCCGTTCAGGAGTTACAGCTGTTTATTCAAAAAACGTTGAATCACCCCCAATTCATCTCAATAGATACGTCAAAAAGTGTGTCAATGAAAATTACTCGAATAGTGTATATATATATATATATATATATATATATATATATATATATATATATATATATATATATATATATATATATATATATATATATATATATATATATAAACGCTTTGTATTATCGGGAATATGGTCTGTAGACTCAATAAACTCTTTGTCTTTTTTTCAACTCAATATTTCGCCATTTATTTTACAGCTTCATCAGGAGTACCTACTACAAAAAATTTTTCAAAAATTAAAAACTTTAAAATGTTTTACATTTCCGCTTTCTCTTATATAACTCTACACAATTAAAATGACATATACAATTTTAAAGCATATAACATTTGACATAATATATCGGATCTAAACTAACAATGAATTCCCTCTCACTGAAGACAACGGGACGAACACATGGCAACAATGCCTACATTGAAAAACGATTAGATTTAATTCAAAATATTTATATAGATTTCACTCAGTTGGTCTTGTCTGATTTAAAATTCACTGCATTCAAATCTTGACCTATGTGTACCATTTCCAAAAACAGCCTACTCTTATAGTTATATTCTGTTTCTAATATTTTGACATTCAACTCATTCAATGAACACCTACAGTTTACCCTGGAAACAGAAAACCAAAGGAGCATTCCATTTTTAGATACCAGAGTAATAAGAAATAATAAGGTCTATTAAATAAACTTATTTACAGTACTCACTTCTGTGACGGTCCCACGGAAGAAGCAAATATAATATTTAAATATAAGAGATTGCCGTATGTTGGTAAAGTGACACAGTCAATTATGAACATATTTAAAAATTTTCCAGAAATAAAATAGCAAAGTATAATACCCATAATAGCTCGAAACGATTTACTGGAATGAAGGATAAAACACCATTACAATATAAAAATAATGTCATCTATAGAATACCATGTATGGAATGTGACAGTAGTTATATAGGACAAACGCAGCAGTGGTTGAAACAAAGGTTGACGCAACATAAGAGTGACGGCAAATTAGGAAAGAATTCGTGTGCATTAGTCAACCACTATCAAAAAATGGGACATCATTTTAATTTCGACAATGTCAAAATAATAGAAACAGAATATAATTATAAGAGTAGGCTTGGAAATGGTACACATAAGTCAAGATGTGAATGCAGTGAATTTTATATCAGACACAGACCAACTGAGTGAAATCTATATGAATATTTTGAATTAAATCTAATCGTTTTTCAATGTAGGCATTGTTGCCATGTGTTCGTCCCGTTGTCTTCAGTGAGAGGGAGTTCATTGTTAGTTTAGATTTGTGTTGAGATGGTATATATATGCATCCGATATATTACAACAAAGGACCAACTCTATTCTTGTAAGTGTCAAATGTTATGTGCTTTAAAATTGTATATGTCATTTTAATTGTGTAGAGTTATATAAGAGAAAGCGAAAATGTAAAAAATTTTAAAGTTTTTAATTTTTGAAATTTTTTGTAGTACTCCTGATGAAGATGTAAAATAAATGGCGAAATATTGGGTTGAAAAAAAGACAAAGAGTTTATTGAGTCTACAGACCATATTCCCGATAATACAAAGCGTTTCTATATTGTACAGATTGGTCGAAATTATTAAGTATTATATATATATATATATATATATATATATATATATATATATATATATATATATATATATATATATATATAAACAGTGGCGTAGATAGGGGGGTGGGATCAAGGGGATCAATCCCCCCCCATGAGTCTTCGAAAATTATAATAGAATTGAATAAAAGTCTTCGTATCTGTGTGTGCAATATCTACTTATAATTTCAACATTATAAGTAATCAAGAAATTGAATCGTTTTTCTAATTTTGGGTGAAGTAACTAGTAGTTTTGAGCATATTCTATTCAATGTTCAACTAGTAAATTTAATCGGTCACTTTGAGCAAAAAACGTGTTTAAAAAAGGTCAAATGGGTCTAATAGAAAATTTTTATTTCGAATGGAAAAAGTCAACCTAAATCACCTCGCACTTCTTCTCTTTATAAATTGTATACTGTACTTACTATTAAACAAAACTGCTCGAGCTTTTGTTTAATGGTGTAGTATATATCTAAAACACGAGCACTTTTGTTTAATAGTATACGTAGAATAAAATTTGGAAAGAAAAGAATTGCGAAGAAATTTTGATTGACTTCTTCCTTGGTAAATAAAATTTTCCATGTCACATACGTTTTTTGTTCCTAGTGACTGATTAAATTTCTGTTTACATAGAATATTTTCAATCATTATTTAATATTTAGAATATTTTTTGAGGTAGAGTAGGTATCAAAATATGAGTAACTTTTGGCTTTGACAATTTAATAATTACTCCATAACATTTTGAAGTAAATAAAAATTTTCTGTGATAGCGTTCAATCCATTTCTGGACTTGGAGATAGATTTACTAATCATGAGAATATAGTCTAGTCAACAAGTGCTTTTTTTGTTCAATTTTGTTCATGAGTCTCGGAAAAATATGAACAAGGTGTCATTCGATTCGAAAGAGCATGAAGATATTCTTTGAAAAAATTTAAGTTCCGTTCTTGAAAATTGTAAAAGTTATAATCAATTTACTGAAAGAAAAAATTATCTCAAAAACTAATTGATATTTTTGATATCTACATACATATACAAAAAGAGGAAATTTTTTAAAAGAAAGTTTACCGGAACTGTAGGATTAATATTTATAGTTTTCTCAGAGTAAAAATACGGCCGACAACGGGTAGTCTGGCTTGCGAAAGTAGCGCCCATTTGGGACACTTCAGCAATAAACATTGTTCAACTATATTAAATATTAAATTAAGGAATAAAAATTTCAGGTTCTTACTGGATAGGTAAATGAACAATAATCCAGTGACAAAACATTTTTACCGCGATTTTTCAATTGGTTATGCAATAGTTTTTTGCTGCTTGAACAAGAACATTGCAAGTGTAATAACTGTTAAACTATAGATCTGATACATTTTTCCTTTCTTGGAGCTAGTTTCAAAAAAATGCAGAATAGATTCCTGTTAGAAAAAATCAAATTTTTCAGTTTTTTACTAACAATTTACGCACTTTAATTAATCATAACTTTCTTTTCTTGATTCTCTTATAAACAACGCATTTGTTTATAACAATTTTTCAAACAGTAGGAGATGAATATTTAAAAAACCATTTCCATGTAGCTTCCGATGATAAAAAACGGATCATTAAAATTATAAAAAAAAATTAATTTTGATTTTGCATAACTATACCTACGTAAATTGTCAATAAACAACTGAAATTTTTTCAATGGGGATTTACTCTGAAGCCTTATAATAATAGCTCCAAGAATGAAAAATTTTTTCAGATCCATAGTGAATAGTTATCACACTTACAATTTTCATGTTCAAGTATCAAAAAATTGTTAATTAACTATTGCATAACTAATTCAAAACTCGCTATTATCGCTGGATTATTGCTCATTCACCGATTTAGTAACTGTCTGAATTTTTCATTCCTTAATTTTCATATTTCATATGGAAAAATAATTGTTGAAGTGTCCTAAATGGGCGTGACTTGCCCAAATCAAATTACCCGTTTTCGGCCATATTTTTACCTATCTGAGAAAACTATGAATATCGATCCTACAGTTCCAGTAGTTGGATCTTTTTTTTGGGAAATTTCCTCTTCTTTTCGAATCTTTCTTCAGATTTCAAGAATCTCTATTAATTTTTGACATATTGGCAAAGAACCAAACCCCCTTCTTTTCAGTATATTGTTTACTTTCACAATTTTCGCGATCGAATTTTCATTTTTCTCAAAAAACGTCTATATGCTATTCCGAATCGAGTGACACCTTGCTCATATTTTTCCGAGACTGCGGAAAAAAGTTGAACAAAAAAGCACTTTTTTTTTTTTGACTATACTAAATATGTTAGAAAGATTTTCTATGTTTTTCAAGCATGATTTATACGAAATTGACAAATCAGTTGATAAATTCATCAAAACTGATGAGTTTTATCAAAAATTTTTTACTGCCACACCTGCTGTTCTCGTAACTTGAAAGTGTGGAAGAAATATTTAATTCGTGAAGGCGATGTTGAGCCTAAAAATTCAATAATAGAGCTTGATGATTGCCTAGAAATTTTTTTTTCGAATATCAATATGTTGTTCAGAATATTAGCTATGCTGTCGGTATCGACGTTTGAAGCGAATAGAAACGATTCGAAGGTGCACGATAAAAGAAGTGGACTTGTGAGGACCCTTCTGAATAAATAAAATTCATTTCAAATTGAAAACTTATGTTTGTCTAATTTTTTGTTTTTGAAAGGTTTGGCTGCTCTGGCAATTCATCGAGACATCGAAATCACAGCTGACGAAATCATGAATGTCGAAAAACGCCGAAAACTAAATTTTCTTCTCTAATTTTCCCAAGAATATGTTCAATGATTTTTATATCCAATTTAATATAATTCAATTTTTCACTAATTCTTGATAATTTTTTTCCAATTCAAATAATTTGAATTTTTTGCAATTTAATTCGATTTTTCTGCTTATTTTGTACTATCTACATGAAAGATTATTTTTATCAACAAGAATAGAACTTTAGAAGAAAAACTTATGAAATTTTGCACTAAGTCATATCCCCCCCATAGCAAAAAGCTATCTACGCCACTGTATATATATATATATATATATATATATATATATATATATATATATATATATATATATATATATATATATATATATATATATATATATATATATATATATATATATATATATATATATATATATATATATAAATATATTATATATATATATATATACATATATATATATATATATATATATATATATATATTATATATATATTATATATATATATATATATATATATATATATATATATATATATATATATATATATCTATATATAACTAAAAATATTTCCTCCTAAATACGTTGAAGGAGGAATTAAGTACATAAATTTTACAGAAATAGAAGAGTAGTATTATTCACGCGCAAATTAAATATGGCGTCTCATGAAAACTCGAAAGACAAACATGAATTTGTTAAATAAACAGATAAATCTACCGAAGATATATTATGGCACTCATTTTAATGAAACACTCTTCCATTTATCAAGAACTTGAATAAGTTCATGCGAATATGTTCATGCTTTCAGATTGGATTGTAAATAACACTTGGAATGACTTGAAGTAACACCCATTTTCTGTTTGAAAATCTACTAATCGTTGGTGAATTATGAATAGAGGACTAATAATTCGGCTAAAATTCCTTATGTCTATTCATATCTGTTTGCTGATGAGTCATGTCACTGATAGTTAATGCGAATCATTTCATATATATGTATATATATATATATATATATATATATATATATATATATATATATATATATATATATATATAATATATATAACTCATTATCAAGACTGTCTTGATAATGAGATCATAATACGAAACATGTCGACTTTTCGTTACTGCTAAATAGAGTATCTAAATATTTTTTATATTGTGAAACATAAGTCAAGTGTTTTTATTTTGAAGTTTATACTTTATATATATATATATATATATATATATATATATATATATATATACATATATATATATATATATATATATATATATATATATATATATATATATATATATATATATATATAAAACAGAATTCTTCGTGCTATCGAAACACGTTCGTAGCAATAAGATCAATTAAACTAGTACATTTATTTGAAACTGATCAAACAAACCTCCTAGCGGAGATGGTTATACGAGTTCACGAAATGCCTCCATTTACCTTGGACGGTGTATATATATATATATATATATATATATATATATATATATATATATATATATATATATATATATATATATATATATATATATATATATATATATATATATATATATATATATATATATATATATATATATATATTTCAATTTTTTCCTCTCACTCTGTGGTTTAATCTTCTCACAGACAAGCATGCCTTCCGCAATTGGTCTGCCGAAAGAAAATATTATAACAATTTTGAAATTTTACAGTCAATTGTTTTTATAATTGATTAAAACTATTAATGGATGTTATCCACTTCAGTGGGGATGACTTTTATGTGTGTTGTTGATGTTGACTTTTCACTACTAACCTCAAGTTAAATGTCTTGATAAAGAAAATAAAGGATTTTCGAAACGTTGACATAATAACACAAAGCCTTCTTTAGAACAGCCCAGTACTTTGACTGCATCCTCAAGATTTATCTGCTTTTATATATATATATATATATATATATATATATATATATATATATATATATATATACCGGGTGTAAATGAGTGATGGGCCACCCCTATAACTTTTTAATGAATTCTTCGATTTTATTGAAATTTGGGTGGTTTATCTCAGACGTAATTTTAAATTTTATCACATTTAAAATCAATATAGCTGACTTCCGGTTTCACAGAAAACGATATAAAAATTAATAATTTAATTGGAACTTCCCATTTATTTTTACATGTTTTAATTCTAAGGTCAAATACATACATTCCATCTGTCAAATGTCAATTCTAGCGCCGTTTCAATTTTGGGTTTCATTTAGTTTTTTTTATCGTAGATGACTGCGACGTCATCAAAATCATAGATAAATGATTTAAAATATCGCCCAAAGTAATAATTTTTCAAAACATTCATTTTCGAACCAAACCTCAGTTTTTTAAATAGAAACATACATGAGCCACCCTGTATATCAAAAAGCTGCTTCAAATTCCTTCAAAATGATTCACACATCAGTTTTCTCAATTTCTAAATAACGAAGTAATTATTAAAAATCTTATTCTTATTAGCTCCCTTTGCTCCTGAGACCGACCCTGTTTACGAAATATGAAAAAAATTTGACAAATGGAATATATGTATTTAAAGCCTCAGAATTAAAATATGTAAAAATATATAGGGTGTTCCATTTAAATTTTTAATTTTTATATCGTTTTCTGTGAAACCGGAAGTCAGCCATATTGATTTTGTATGAGAAAAAACTCTAAATTATGTCTGAGATAAACCACCCAAATTTCAATAAAATCGAAGTTTCCATTAAAAAGTTATAGGGGTGGCCCATCACTCATTTACACCCGATATATATATATATATATATATAATTATTTATTCGAATTGTTGTTGCCTGTGATCTATTTTTAATCTTTTGATAATTATTAGCAATAACAGGCTGGTTGAATCTTAAAAAACTCAATTTTATCAAAAAGTTGACGCCTCACCACGATATTCGAAATTGAAATTTCTTTGACATTTATTGATTTGAAATAATTGAATAAAACAGGGCTGCTTTATATATGCTATTCAGTCTAATATTTATATTCAAAATTGTAATTATTAGATGGTAAGGGAAACCAAAGAAACCTTTACCTACGTAATGTTTGAAAATAATAATAATAGGGTTCTATTTATCTAACAACAAAGAAATTAGTTATGGGAAAACATTAAAGAAGTGGAGTAGAATTATCGGTATAGTACGCTTATATGGAAGCAGCCGTTGACACGTGTTTCGGACTCTTTGGTCCTCATCAGAACGGCGTAGCTAAGTATTGGATTGAAAATTTGGAGATGAAAATAGTTTAATAAATAAAATCCTCTGTTATGGAAGAAAATCACTTATTTGTGGTTTATTGTTTGAACTCTCCGGTATGGGAGATTTGGTCAAATTTTGCCACGAAGGCGATTAATTCCATCCGAGAGATCTCAGAAAGAGTAAATTAATATTAAAAAAGAAAATTAGTTTTGGGAAAATATTAAACAAGTAAAGCAAAAATATATATATATATGTATGAACACATGTTTTGTTACACTGACTTTTGTATTCGCCCTGTCCAGTTCTAATTTCCACATATTATGGTGGCTACCGCACAAACTGTGCACTTTCTGGAAGAGAAGAAATATTCATTTATAATAAGTTGGACACCACGTCTAGAATAAGTCGTAAATCTCTTTCCTGTAAAAGTGGATAGATATCTACACAATGGTGGCATAAATTTTGCCATAGTATCACAATTTATGCGTAAAAATCGCCTGGGAAATCATTATTAATGATGGCGTGGCGAGTAATTTATCATTTGCGCTTCGGTGGCGAATGATAAATGAGCGGCCGTCCGTACGTTTTAGCCGAAGATTTAGGGCAAGTCGGCAGATTCTACGGTGCGAATATTTCATATTAACGTTTCCGATCTGTTATTTATGCTGCTGTTAGGCGGATATGAATATTCTGTTTCGGACTGAAATGGAATATCGGATGTATATATCATTTCAGAAAACTGACGGTTAACAGAAAAAAAATAATACATTACTGCTCAGAAAAATTTCATTTGCAATCATCGAAAAATATCAATTTATCTTCCATGGTCTTCGCTTGAGTTGTAATAAATCAATGAAAAGTAATAAGTAATTGTCAGTGTACTATAATAATGAAATATTTATGTTATAAATATATGATAATAAGAAACCAATTTAGTTCAATGAGCTGGAAATATCACTACGTTGATTCTTGCAATTGCCAGTGAAAATTCACCGGACATCACTTTATTTCTTAGTTCAATAACTCCCAAATATTAATGCACATCCGATAGCACATTTTGCATATTCTTATATGGTTAATTAAATAAAAGTGTTGAGTATAGCTCAGGACAACTGTCTTTGAATCATATCGTAAATGTAATAGTTCGTCATGAATTAACACCGCAATAGAGAAGGATATAAGAGTAAAACCTTCGTTTACTTTGAATGCTCTAACAACCATCACCACAATTCGATTGTGCCAGTGCCTAAACAACCATCTTTACAGTACGATGAACTGCCAAATAAATGATTTTTCGAATTATGCAATGAACTATCAAACAAATGGTGTGATGAATTATCTCACTGCAGTTTCGACCCTATGTTCAAAATAAATTTTCGGGGCGATGTATAAGCTATGGCAAAATATCAAGTGTGTAAGTATACTATTAATCATCTTTTATGAATTTATTAATGGATTAGTTTAATTGATTATTATTTGTATATTATTTATGAAGTTAAAAATGATTGTGTTCTATAATTATCCAGAATTTATTTTCATAAATCGAAGCTCTATACGTATATAAAACAAGTGAATTGTATATAGCTTCAATCTGTTTGAAAATTAACATAACTATATTATCACTGCTAATTGGAAATATCTTTTTTAGAAACTCCATATTTCAAGGTATTATTATATCAATCTACTTTGTACCTGTCTTACTTCTGATATATGAGAACATAGTTTTAAATATATTACATATTTTATACTACCAATCTTTTGAATAGTTCATAACATAGCGAATTTATTCATTATTTTTGATAATGAATATCACTCGTACCGAACGGACGCTATAATTAATATATTTTCAGTTGTTTCTGACGGAAGAAATTGAAGAGTGCATCTTTTGTTGAGGTTAAACTTTTAGAATTCCATTACGAATAAGACCTCTTCAAAAAAGGAAAAGGACGAAAAGAATGTTAATAAAAACCAGCCAAGGTAAATGGGAGCATTGAAAGATGTTATTTGTCTTCATCTTGTAAATCAGTGCGAACGGCAAACACAAACTCAAACGGTTTTCTGAACGGGTCGACAAGATAGAAAGATCGCTTGACAGCATCGTGGAGTGATGGGCTCATATGTCTTCTAACCCTCGACTCGAGCGCCCCTGGATTGTGAAAAATCGCCCTTCTGGCACGTTTCATGGGAGTCAGGACGACTGACTGATATACTCGTCTAAAAGAAACGTTCATCTGTTCCATTTATAACTAGATTAATTGATTAGGTCTGGCATAAACTAATGTGTACGAAGGGTTAATATTACTACTACCAACAAATAATTATGTGAGAATAAATATATAATGAACTTATAACTAATGTGATATATATATATATATATATATATATATATATATATATATATATATATATATATATATATATATATATATATATATATATATATATATATATTTGGTTTTCGGATTTTTCCTTGATTTCTTAGACCTTTTTCGTATATTGTCCCTTTGATTTGTTTTCTTGGGTAATTAAGTCTATTTATAACTGATGGTATATCTATATTTACATCCACAAAAATATGTTTAACGTTTCAGCAATCACTGTTGCCTTCATCAGAAAATTTTTTTGTTGTCGTCCATAGCTAAAATTTAAATTAACATAGTACAATACAGCAAATTAAGTCGACAAAAAACAAAAACAAAAATACACAAAAATAAAACAATCTACCTTTCTTCCGTACACAAGAGTGGCAAATTCATTTAAAATTACATGTAATAAGGTATAAAACGGAAAGATTGTTGAAAGAAGGTGGAACAGTATACGTTTGAATTAAACTGAAATATAATGTGCAGTGAAATACATATATTTATCGAGCGATTCTGAAACAGCTGATTATTTTTTGTAAAACAACTGAAATGGATAGTCGGTATATAACATGTGAGCTGGTTACAGGAATTATTCCTTTTGTTATGGTAAAATGTTTGTGTAGAATTTTCTCATAAGATTTGTATCAGCTTTGGCGTTAACAGTATTTTCACCTTTCTTTTGGATTTCAATCATTTCCATAATTTCATGTTTTTTGTTATTTCGTTGGCTTCTAAGAATTCTTGTTTCCTCGTAATTAAATTGATGTTGATATTCGATGATATGGTTAGTTAACGCCGTTTTATTCCTTCTATCATATTTGAGGCTGTTGAGTGGGGACTTCAAATTTGACTATTTTGACCTATATAAACTTTATCGCAATTAGAGCAAGGTATTTCGTAGACTACATGGCTTCTCCTTTCTTTTGGTATTTTCGTCTTAAGTTGACTGAATAGTTTCTTACTTAGATTGTGTCCTCTGTGACAAACTGTAATATCATATCTCTTCAAGGTATTGTAGAATCTTTCTGACAGTCTCGGTACATATGGAAGGGAAACAAACGTTTTTATTTCCTGCTTTTCATGATTGCTTGAATTGGTGTTGCAAAATTTATGTACACGTTTTCTGAAAATATTGTCCAACAAATATATGGGATAATTTTTTTTTGTAATGCTTGTTTTCCTTTATTAATTGCAAGTTCTCTGTATTCGGGGTCAGAAAATTTAATTGCAAGATCTGCGAGTCCTATAATAACAGTCTTTTTTTGTGATATGGGGTGTTCGGAATCGAAATTTAGGTATCTGGCTGACCACGTTGCTTTTGTATACCAGCTTGTTCTTATTGTGTTCCTTTTGTGATGAAATGTTAGGTCAAGGAAATTAATTCTGCTTTCATTTTCCACTTCAAGAGTGAATCGAATTTTTTGATGATAGGAATTATTAACTTTTCAAGGATGTAATCGCATTTATCATTTGGTGCTGTTGTGATACAATCGTCAACATATCTATAAAAGAATGTTGGTTCAAAATTCAAATCCTTTATAACTGTATCTTCGAGATCTTCTACGACTAATTGAGCAGCTACACTGGAAAACGTGGATGTAAATATAGATAAACCATCAGTTATAAATAGACTTTATTACCCAAGAAAACAAATCAAAGGGAATATATATATATATATATATATATATATATATATATATATATATATATATATATATATATATATATATATATAATGAAGTAAACTAGGACATTTATTTAAGCAAGAGTAAATTTGCCACATCAATTCGATGTAATGCAATATTTACACACCGCCAGTAACAAACGCTCCGATTTTATCCCCTATACAGGCAGTAAATGAAGATGGAACAGAATTCTTCGTGTTATCGATACAAGTTCGTGGCAATAAAATGAAGCAAACTAGGACATTTATTTGAAACTAATCGCAAAAACCTCCTAGCGGAGCTATTTATACGAGTTCACTAAACATCGAAATGCTTCCATATACCTTGGACGGTAAATGTTAGAAACATTAAGTTGTTTATCACAATCAACGGAAATGATAGACAGACTGTTTCGCCCTTATTTGGGGCTCATCTATCCATTAAAAGTGATAAGCAACCAAATATTACAAACGTTCTTATATTTTCCTTCTAGTAGCTCGATGGCATATAAATATGACACAGCGCAACCAGTCGGAAACAGATGAACCACATCTTACAGATAGATGAAACATTTCGGCTACGAGAACTCGTACGCCCTGACAACCAAAGGTGGTGACTATATTCGCTAAGCAAAAGTAAGGTTGCCACATCAATTAGATGCAATACAACATTTACACACCACCAGTAACAAAATGTTTCATATATCTGTAAGATGTGGTTCATTTGTTTCCGACTGGTAACGCTGTGTTATATTATGCCATTGAGTTACTAGAAGGAAAATATAAGAACGTTTGAAATATTTGGTTGTTCACCAAGCTAATTAGTTGAGTACGTTAGGAACGCTGGCTAGTATTTGGGAGGTCTCGGGTTCAAACCTCGGGGCCGACTGGTCTGCCATGAGTTTTTTTCAGAGGTTTCCTCATGGTAATGTGAGTCAGTGCTTTCAAACTTATCAGGCGAATGTTGGGTTAGTATTAATACTCTGAACCCTACCCACACTTCCTATGTTCCATAAATATCCCGTCTCACCTATCCTTAATGCACTTGTACATACAAGTGTATCCTCTGATCTGGCTGAAGGAGTTAATCCCATACTACAGCTACCCGCCTCCCTGACACATACTTCAGGGAGGAATTAAACACGTGTGTTTCCTTTTCCTTTTTTTTATTTGTTTATCACTTTCGATGGATGGATGATACTGATGAGCCCCAAATAAGGGCGAAACAGTCTGTCTATCATTTCCGTTGATTGTGATAAACACCTCAATGTTTATAATATTTGCCGTCCAAGGTATATAAGTATTTCGATGTTTCGTGAACTCGTATAACCAGCTCCGCTAGGAGGTTTGTTTGATTAGTTTCAAATAAATGTCCTAGTTTATACTTGATTTTATTGCCACGAACATGTATCGATAACACGAAACATTCTGTTTTGTATATAAATATATGAATATATATATATATATATATATATATATATATATATATATATATATATATATATATATATATATATATATGCTGCAAAATAAT
>JARQZK010000176.1:0-70000 GCA_030704885.1 Cynegetis impunctata | reverse complement strand
AATACACCATAGGCGAAAATTTTTAGGATTTCAAGGTCAACCACCCTATAATTTAAAGAAAATCAAAGTAAAACAAGCACCCTAAGCTATTAATTTGTTTTCACTTTCGAGTGTCTACCTTGAGACCTACAACTCCTATTTACAATATTCACAAAAACCCTTCTCAGCCAATTGATCAATTCATCTATTCATCAAATTCTTTTTTCTTTCACAAAATAGGTACCTAATTAACGAATTTGTTAACAGCTGCTGAGAGCAAATAAAAAGTTATTATATATTTTTGAAGATTAGCGGGATTCTGCGATCTTTAACGTTAGCAAAATGATCTGTAATATCCTCATGAAATTTTTTGTCTTTCGCCAAAAGTTTTACCAATTTCTTTTCAATAGACAACAAACTAATATTTTTCAAACGATCCTGGCTCATTGAATTTCGTAAATAAGTTTTAATTCTCTTAAGAGTGGAAAACGAGCGCTCTACGGAAGCCGATGTCATCGGGATAGAAACAATTAGACATAAGAGTTTTTAAACTTGGGGTAAATCTTGATTCAAATCATTATCAAAAAGGTATTTAATAGTCCTCACATGATTTTCATTTTGCCCCAAAATTTCAATGTCATTATAAACAACACACAGTTCTTTTTTGATGGCCACCTTATCAAAAAAAGTGTATTTTTGACATAAATTTTCCAAAAGGTTATCTGGAAAATTAGCCGAAAAGCCGGTAAACAAATTTTTATTGAGTAAGTCGAAGAAATGCAGTTCTTTCAAATCAGAGAACCTTATTTCTATTTGACCCCTAATAGTATCCAAAATTTCATAAAATATTTCCTTATAGTGAAACTCCAAATCTGCGTAACTGAATTTCTCTCGTTTTGGGCTAAATTGAGTCATATCATCTGTAGTTTGAAATACAGAAAATAGTTTTTTAAAATAAACTTCTGCACGAAATTCTGAAATTTTTTCCAAAAGAAACTTGAGCCGATTTCGTGAGTAAATTACATCAGAAAACTTGTGCTGTAAGATTTGAAAAACTATTTTTGTTTGTTCAAAAATTAATTTAAAGATGTTTAAAAAATATATAAATTCCTTATCTTGTAAGTAAGATATTAATCCGCGTGCGGTATTTAAAGTTACTTTATCGGTGAAAAATTCCTCACTTTCAACTATAGAATTGAATCCTCAAATCCTAAGCGGCCCCAAACAGAGACATTTTCCCTAGTAAAAAGTAAACACTGCCAACAAGATAATTTATTTTTTACCTGTGATCCGGTTAGGCAAGGATGTCTCTCATAATTTCTTGTATTAAAACCGTGGTTTTGTTGTCTGTTACGCTGCAACAAATTGTTTAATTCAGCGGTAGGTCGAAATGTTTTTATCAAAACTTTATCCTCATAACTTAGTGCACTAAAGTTATGGGATAACAAATATTCCACTAAATCACCATTGAAAGTTTTGAAATTAACTTCAGTAACCAAACTCATTTTAAAACAATACGCGAGCAATATAAGTTAACAAGCTGTTGTCGGCCATTAGTCACTACGATCACACAACGATTAAATTAAAGCTTTCCAACGAATTCACTCGATTTTACCCGAAATTCTATAGTTGTGATTGGTCGACATTGTATGAGACTCAGGATCCATCGGTGTTGCCATTTATATGTGTTTTGCTTTTCTATTGCAATGAAGTATTCATTGACAGTATTCGCACCGTTGTTTGCTTTTCTGTGGCAGGCATAATGAACGTTGAGAATATACCTTTCTAAGCCTCCGCAGAGTTGCCACAAATCTTGAAATGAATGAAATGCAGTAAATGTAAATACCATCATATAATGTAGGTTGAAAGGAAGGTAGGTGCATAAAATAATATGATTTTGATTAATATGAATATGTTGAATGCTGACTATTCAATATAATATATTAGTGATACACGGTATATTATTGAGGAGGAGGCTTAGCCTCCTTAGCCGCCTTTGAATAGCCGCCCCTGATGTGCACATCAAATTATTGTATATTATATGCATACTTCAGGTAATGAATAAATTGTGCTCCAGGTGTGATAATGAAGGCAGTTTCTGCAGAACACCTGACGTGATCAGTGTTCTATAAAAGAGACACAAGTCTAAAAATTTTCTCTGATTTTCGAACGGTTCAAGGTGAACAGTTAAAGATGGGTCAACTATTGGACACTTTTATTGAATTGAATCTAGCAGATGCAAAGAGTGATTCGATGCTTTTAAAACCATGGGAGCAATATTCCAATGCTGGACGAACCTTCGCCGTATGAAGCTGCAATAGCAGCTTTAGCTTAAATACATTATTAGACCGAAAAAGGTAACTTAGCTTATGTACATCTGATTTGGTATTGGTGGAGACGTGCTCGTGTCAGGTAAAAGTGGAATCAATGCCTATTCCCAAAAGATTAAATTCATTGACTGTCTTAATGATTTGATTAAAAATGATTTCATGAACATTTTTCATGTACTACATAAAGTGAAACAAGAAAAATTCTTCAATAATTTGAACAAAACTTATCAAACAACTTTCCTACACCTAATGTTAAAACATTCATTGTTTGAGTATATTCAATAAAAAAAATTATATTATATTATAGCAGAATTTGATTTATATAAAGCAATTTATTATTATATGATATCTGTAGAAATAGGTACTTCTATGCTATATCGGAACATTTCAGTTCTTTCCCAATCATAGTTAATTGAAAAAACGAACTTAATTATTATTTGTCAAAACATTTAGTTTTCTGTCTCTTAGAAATTTCTCGTAAAAAAAAATGGCAGCAATGCAAAGATTATTCACTACTTTAATTCATCACAGAAATATTTCTGGAGAAATCTGATACTTCAATAATTATATATTCAGCAAAAAGGAAAAACATTAGTATTGCCGTAGGTAATCTATTGAATACTTGCCTATTTTTCTCAGAAAGGGCGCTTCCACGGTCTCGAAAATTACCTTCCACGTAAGACAAGTATATTATTTTTGAGGGCATCGGTAAACCGTCAAACTACGGGCTATTATTCTAGCTGCCCTTCTCCTCACCTGAGCTCCTGCAATTAGGTTAAAAATTATGTTATTCGTAACACATATACTAAAAGAAAATTATTTTAGCTTCTGCACTCCTATAGGTATATAAACTTTAACTATGCCGAATATCACACTCCTCCGTACGCGCAATATGCTTAAAAGGTGACATAAGTTTTCTATTCACGTTTTAATATAGATATGCTGTCAACTAATGGTTTTTCTATCAAATACAAATAATGTTCATATAGGTTCCAAGAGAGCTGGTTATAGTTATATGTACCTTTTCAATTAATTCCAAAGTTTATGGAAAACATGGCTGCACAAGGAACCGTTTATTTTTGAAGCGATATATATATATATATATATATATATATATATATATATATATATATATATATATATATATATATATATATATATATATATATATATATATATATATATATATATATATATATATATATTATATACATGATTCATATTGAAGAATGTTCAGTACTTATTTGAAAAGATTCCACTGAAAGGAAACCTCATCTAACAACTCCTGATCTTTATCATAAGTTTTTCTGAGCATTTTGAATAGAAACCCTTTTTTCTGTTAAAACATTAATTAATAGTGAGGGGCGTATCGAACGAAACGTAATTATGTTTAATATATAACTCTTGCAATGATAACTATCACTATGGGGAATTTCATAAAATGGTAGAAATTAAGATTTTATCTTAAAATAATCCTATGAGAATTTGAGAGAGTTAACGAAAAAATAGTAGGCTGTGAAGGCAGGTTACAGGAGCCTCTCTTCCTATCAGGAGTTTCGTACAGTACATATTCATTCCAACTTCCAGTCAAAACGCATAATGAGAGTTCTCAAAATTGATCTGACAAACTCTTGAATACACAATAATCATCATATAAAGAAAAATTCTTAGTAACGAAAGAAATGATAGGAATATAAATCATTAAAAACAGTTACCTACTCAAATCTTGATAAATATGTTCATTCACATTGACGAATCAATCAATCAGTGTTAGGATATCTTCATTCAAGTGTTTTCGTAAGCTGCAGATATGATTAGAAGGCAAATATCTCACGACCGGACCATGTTTAATCATAAAATAAAACTCAAATATGTTGATTCAAAGTCATTAATCAATTTGCGATTTTTTTCAGCAAACTCACACCTTTATTACCTAAAAGTTCATTCAGTTTACGATCTATTTATTTTACCGTCTACTTAAGCTAAATCTATAAGAAGAAGAAAATACATTTCATAGAAAGTATCTTATTTCAAACATTGTTTTTTAAATCAGTGCGTTGCAGACTAATATTTACATAAATTCATGTGGAAACGCGTTAGTCCCTTCTACCTACTACTTGTAATATCCGGCAGAGGCGCAGTGCCTCAGATCTCCCGCAATGAGCTAGCTGCTGACAAACATTACAAACATGATGTCTACATGGCTTTATTAAAGAGCTAATGACGCTAGGAGAACGTTATAACCCTGTCATCTGCATGCATTAAAAGCGCGATCTTTTGAACCCACGCATTCGAGCTGAAAATTTATGTAGCACATAAAGGAACGGAGTTCGTTTGATGGATGGAAATGTGCTTTTTTTCAAATTAATTAAGCCTCCGCTCCGTTCAGTTGGGGTTCTATTTTATCTACGACGCATTTCACATAAAATTATAATGAGTAACTGATTTACTTTGAGAATTTCATCATTTCAAATCATCACCGAAGATCACAGCATATTTATATAATATATAAAATTGTTGATTAGTTTAAAAATATCTCTGTACTCTGTATTAGGTAACGATAGGCCAAAAATCTCAAGAGAATTTTAATAGAAATTTAAGACAATTTTTCAATAAATAGTATTTATTATAGATAGGTATATAATTAACTTTAGTTTGAAGTAAAATTATGAACTATTAACTATTTACAACAACAAAAATTCTTCTTGGGTCATCATATGGAAAAAATTGATTTAAATATATAAAATTTGTGAAATAATATATATGTGAAAAATAATTAATGATTTTTGTATTGAATAAATAAATTAAAGAGAATATTAATAGATAGGTACGATTTTTAGGATAGGAAAGGAATTAATTATTCAACGAAAATTTAGATACATAACGAAAAATATAACATAGAAGTAACATAGAATGTAACATAGCACTTCAAAATTGAAACTCTGGATAGAATATAGTTCAATAGACCATTTTGTATATTAGATAGTTGTATGTACAATACTGAAATTACAATTTTCATTTTGAACTGCTTCTTTGAATTCAAAGAAGCAGTTTAATATGAAAATTGTAATTTCAATAAAAATAATTCGTCAAAAAAGTTTATCCTTTAGATCAGTGGTTCTCAACCTTTTCACCACTGAGGACCACTTGTACCTTTCAGAATTTTCGGCGGACCACTTAGATATTATTATTAATATTTCCCAATAATAGGTAAAATGAGATGAACACTGAAGTTTTACTAATGAATTTATTATTTACAAAATAAAAAAATAAAATACATAGTGAAAGACAAAAGAAATATATAAAACAAAATGAAAAGTCATAGATAGCACCAAATTAAGACTTTAATGACTTCCTTGGTCTTGCTTCTCACTTGAAAGTTTCTCAATATTTGGCTCGAAAGAAGTTAACGCCTGTCTCATAGGAGCATTAAAATTTAGCAACCTATTTCTGTGTTTATTCTTGATGACACATAATGTTGAGAATGCTGCCTCACAGAGATAAGTGGAATGGAAAAAATAGGCAGACGCATTAATTTACGTCACAAGAGCCATGATTTTAATTGTTTATTTTATGACTGTTCACTTCACGGACCGCGGACCACATGAAAACCGTTCGCGGACCACAGGTGGTCCGCGGACCACAGGTTGAGAATCAATGCTTTAGATGATGAAAATTTGTAATTTCTATGCAAGTATTCATCAAAGAAAGTTGCATAAATTTATGGTGATGGTAGGTGTACCATACGATTAAATATTACACGAAAACTGTGGATAGATTATTCCCTTTCTAGGAATTAAACGTATGATTTGAACAATTCTCGGCTATGAAAAGTCACAAGGCAAACACATAAAAAGCTGCAAACGCTGTAAAACTAGCAGATAATGTCATCTAATAAATTCCAGTAGGTAAATAATCCATTATTCCAGAAACCCCGCTTTTTATTAATCGTAAAATAATTGCTAAAATATAGCGGCCATTATGTTCAAAGTTTGGTAGCGAGCTGCTGGCACGGATAAAAACAAATTGTTACATAATTTATGCTGCATCTTAAAAACGAGAAGATTTATAATTGTCTTGGGTTTTGTTTTATGTGACAGTGTGAAAGATAACAAAGAAACTGAGAGCCAAGTTTACAGAAATAGCTTTAAATATCCGTCGTAAACAAAGGGGGACAAGAAACTTGCTAGATGAGAGGGTACGATAGCGATACAGTGGCCCATTTGTATTTTCTTGGAACAGTGGCGGATTTCATGTTCGCATATGGAAACTTGAAATTGAAATTTGGATTATGCACCCGTTGCACATTCAGAAAATATATTGAGAATATTTGAGTGTATATATTTCAAGACACATATGGAACAGAACATTGTATTTTGAGGATATTTCATAACATAATTCACTATCAACATTATTTGTGTCCTGTTTATATTTTTTTAATGAATATTCATTTCACTCTTTTTGAAAGATAATGATATAGGGTTTTTAGTTATATTTCCTCCGAAAAGAAAAGACTATTGCCGTGAATCTACATATATATATATATATATATATATATATATATATATATATATATATATATATATATAATTATATATATATATATATATATATATATATATATATTTATATATATATATATATATATATATATATATATATATATATATATATATATATATATATATTATTTATATATACACACATATATATATATATATATATATATATATATATATATATATAAAATAAAAGGGATAAAAAATAATTTTTAAAAAAACAAGACGAATAACTGCCAAAGTTATCCCCGGTGCCAAAGTAAACCCGTTTTACGGTATATATATATATATATATATATATATATATATATATATATATATATATATATATATATATATATACTGTAAAACGGGGTTACTTTGGCATATTTTTTTTCGCGTTTTTTTCAGGTTCCTTTCTTTATTACATATTTAAACTATTAGAAAAATGCCCCGCCACTACATAAAGAAAATTGGGGGCTGTACATACGGTAACTACACCCCCAGCAATTAGAACAAGCGTTAGCTGCCATAAGAGGAGGGATGTCTCAAGCCCAGGCGAGTCGCCGATTCAAAATCTCCCGTGGAACCCTCCAAAATAAGTTGGTTGGAAGGCACACCAAGACATCCGATTGTACAAGAGGAAGAGTAGTTACTGAAACACTCTCTGACGACGGTCAGCAGTTGGGGCTTTTCACTAACAAAGGTGAAGATCAAACCCTACCAGAAAATCCAGCTATCGAAATGGAAGAAGTTATACCTAACCTGCAAGATGAGGAGTAGAAGACTGGGAAATCAGCAATGAAGAAAACCCAACTGAAAGTGTCATCTGAACCACATCCAGGACCATCCGGTATTAAACGTTCTACCAGAAAAAATGACAAAAAATCAAAAGATCGATGTTCCATTTGCTATGCAGAATGGTCAAAATATAAAGGACCTGATTAGATTGCATGTGCACAATGCAATCATTGGGTTTGTGGTATTTGTAATGAGGGAAGCATGGATCGATATTACACCTGCTCAAATTGCGAGGAAATGGATTTTGACAGTGACGAATCCATAGATATATAGACGTTATAATCCTTCAGAATAATTACCTTTCAGATATTAAACATGTTAAAATTATTTTCCACAGGGTCACAGTTAATTTTTTGTTTTTGTTGCTATATCTGCATGTTGTTTTATGCAATAGTTCATTATTTTTGAATAACAATGACATTTTTGTACAAAAACCTTATTTTAATGAAGCTAAGTTATGGCATTTTTGAAGAAAAATGGTCAAAATCAAAATTTAAATTAAAATCGGTGCCAAGGAAGACCTTCAGAGCAGTCTACTTTCATATTTGAAGCGAAATACATATCATGCCAAAGTTACCCCAATCGTTTGCCTACTTAGGCAGCCTCTCAACAATTTTTTTTTCAGTTACCTCTCAATATTTTCTATTCAAATATTCTGCATTTACAGCCTTATTGGTTTTTGTTACAATGAGATATTTTCTTGTGGATTATTGGCGAAGGTTTTAGATTTATTGTCAAATATCTCCCGAAATCTGCCAAAGTAAACCCGTTTTACGGTATATATATATATATATATATATATATATATATATATATATATATATATATATATATATATATATATATATATATATATATATATATATATATATATTTATTCGAATTGTTGTTGCCTGTGATTTATTTTTAATCTTTGATAATTATTAGCAATAACAGGCTGGTTGAATCTTAAAAAACTCGATTTAATTAATAAATTGACGTTTCACTATGACATTCATAGTTATTCAAAAAATTTGAACAAAATTGAAAATTCTTTGGCATTTATTGACTTGATAAAATTGAATAGATAAGCATGATCTGACTTGTTAAAAATTCTCTCAGTCTAATATTAACATCAAAAATTGTATCATTAGTAGGTAAGAGAAACTACAGAAACATTTACTTATGTAATGTACGAAAATATTAACAATAGGATACTATTTATTTAACAGACAGAAACTATTCACGTGAATATATTAAAAGATTAGAGCAGAATTATCGATATATGAACGTTTATATGGGAAGCAGCCGTTGACACGTGTTTCGGACTCTTTGGTCCTCATCAGAACGGCGTAGCTAGTATTAGATTGAAAATTTGGAGATGAAAATAGTTTAATAAATAAAATCCTCTGTTATGGAAGAAAATCACTTATTTGTGGTTTATTGTTTGAACTCTCCGGTATGGGAGATTTGGTCAAACTTTGCCACGGAGGCGATTAATTCCATCCGAGAGATCTTAGAAAGAGTAAATTGATATTAAAAAAGAAAATTAGTTTTGGGAAAATATTAAACAAGTAAAGCAAAAATAATCGGAATAGATCGTTTATATGGAAGTAGCCGTTTTTAATGAAATTTTTATAATAAAATCCTCTGTTATGGAAGAAAATCACTTATTTGTGGTTTATTGTTTGAACTCTCCGGTATGGGAGATTTGGTCAAACTTTGCCACGGAGGCGATTAATTCCATCCGAGAGATTTCAGAAAGAGTAAATTAACATTAAAAAAGCAAATTAGTTTTGGGAAATATTAAACAAGTAAAGCAAAAATTATCGGTATAGTTCGTTTATATGGAAGTAGCCGTTTTTAGTGAAAATTTTAATTTAGAATTTCAAATTTTTTAAATGAAAACGGGTACTTACATATAAAACAATGTAGTTTGGGATCATTGCCATATTTTCAGCTAGCAATATTTAATTATTTATTCGAATTGTTGTTGCCTGTGATTTATTTTTAATCTTTTGATAATTATTAGCAATAACAGGCTGGTTGAATCTTAAAAAACTCGATTTAATTAATAAATTGACGTTTCACTATGACATTCATAGTTATTCAAAAATTTGAACAAAATTGAAAATTCTTTGACATTTATTGACTTGATAAAATTGAATAGATAAGATTGATCTGTCTTGTTAAAAATTCTTTCAGTCTAATATTAACATTCATTAATATTCATTCATCTCCAAATTTTCAATCTAATACTTAGCTACGCCGTTCTGATGAGGACCAAAGAGTCCGAAACACGTGTCAACGGCTGCTTCCATATAAACGTTCTATACCGATAATTCTGCTCTACTTTTTTAATATTTTCCCGTGACTAATTTCTTTCTGTTAAATAAATAGTACCCTATTATTATTATTTTCGAACATTACATAGGTAAAGGTTTCTGTAGTTTCCCTTGCCTTCTAATGAAACAATTTTGAATGTTAATATTAGACTGAAAGAATTTTTAACAAGACAGATCAATCTTATCTATTCAATTTTATCAAGTCAATAAATGTCAAAGAATTTTCAATTTTGTTCAAATTTTTGAATAACTATGAATGTCATAGTGAAACGTCAATTTATTAATTAAATCGAGTTTTTTAAGATTCAACCAGCCTGTTATTGCTAATAATTATCAAAAGATTAAAAATAAATCACAGGCAACAACAATTCGAATAAATAATTAAATATTGCTAGCTGAAAAATATGGCAATGATCCCAAACTAACATTGTTTTATATGTAAGTACCCTTTTTCATTTAAAAAATTTGAAATTCTAAATTAAAATTTTCATTTAAAAACGGCTACTTCCATATAAACGAACTATTACCGATAATTTTTGCTTTACTTGTTTAATATTTCCCAAAACTAATTTGCTTTTTTTAATGTTAATTTACTCTTTCTGAGATCTCTCGGATGGAACTAATCGCCTCCGTGGCAAAGTTTGACCAAATCTCCCATACCGGAGAGTTCAAACAATAAACCACAAATAAGTGATTTTCTTCCATAACAGAGGATTTTATTATAAAAATTTCATTAAAAACGGCTACTTCCATATAAAACGAACTATACCGATAATTTTGCTTTACTTGTTTAATATTTTCCCAAAAACTAATTTTCTTTTTTAATATCAATTTACTCTTTCTAAGATCTCTCGGATGGAATTAATCGCCTCCGTGGCAAAGTTTGACCAAATCTCCCATACCGGAGAGTTCAAACAATAAACCACAAATAAGTGATTTTCTTCCATAACAGAGGATTTTATTTATTAAAACTATTTTCAATCTCCAAATTTTCAATCTAATACTTAGCTACGCCGTTCTGATGAGGACCAAAGAGTCCGAAACACGTGTCAACGGCTGCTTCCATATAAACGTTCTATACCGATAATTCTGCTCTACTTTTTTAATATTTTCCCGTGACTAATTTCTTTCTGTTAAATAAATAGTACCCTATTATTATTATTTTCGAACATTACATAGGTAAAGGTTTCTGTAGTTTCCCTTGCCTTCTAATGAAACAATTTTGAATGTTAATATTAGACTGAAAGAATTTTTAACAAGACAGATCAATCTTATCTAATTTTATCAAGTCAATAAATGTCAAAGAATTTTCAATTTTGTTCAAATTTTTGAATAACTATGAATGTCATAGTGAAACGTCAATTTATTAATTAAATCGAGTTTTTTAAGATTCAACCAGCCTGTTATTGCTAATAATTATCAAAAGATTATATATATATATATATATATATATATATATATATATATATATATATATATATATATATATATATATATATATATATACATATACAAACTTTTTTCCGGTATATACTGGCATGTCCAGCCTCTTCTATGAAACCAAATGAGCTGAACTTTCGTGTCTGCGCTTTTTTCGACGCAGAACTGCGAGGTTGAACTAGAGGGCTGAAATTTGGTTTGGTACGTAGATTGAGTTCATGTTGAATCGCACTCCAACTGGCTGAATTGAAAGCATTCTTGATGTCCACCGCCACAATCAAAATCCACTTTGCTGTGGATTTTTCCACCCTTCTTCTCAGCTCCATAATCGCGCTCACGGTAGAATGCCCTTTTCTGAATCCGTGTTGGTTCGGGGACAACATTCCCTTCTCTTCCACTTCCTCTAACATTCTGTTCAGAAGTAGCCGTTCGTAGACCTTACCCAGTACACTCACAAGGCACACAGGTCGGTATGCTGATGGGAGTTCGGGATCTTTCCCTGCCTTCGGAAGAAGAACCAATTTAGCGGTACGCCAAGCTCCTATGAATTCCTGGGATCTGATCAGATCATTGTACAAATTCAGCATTAGTTCCGGTTTTTGCCTGTGTACTAACTTAACTACCTCTGGGGTGATATTGTCGCCTTCCCTGACTTTATCGCCCTTACGGCTACATCTAGTTCCTTCTGCTCGATTGCCGGAACTTCCGTTTCCACCATACTCCCCTCCATCAGCGGTTCTCCTCCGGACGGAAAGAGTGCCCCTACTATTTCCTTTATCTTCGACTCCGATAGCTTGTATGGCAATCCTCTTACTCTGAGATGCCGCGTTGCTATCTTGTAGGCGTCCCCCCATACATCGTTCTCAATCATTGTCAATAGTTCTTGCCATTTCTTTTTTTTCTCCTTATCTATCATTTTCTTCAACTGTTTTTTCTTTTCTTTCATTCCTACCATCCTTTCTTCCATCCTCCTAGAATCCTCGTTTCTCCTTCCGTTAGCCCTCGTAGCCTCTCTGCGCTCCCTTATATATTTTTTCCTAGCATCATCTATCTCTTCTGTCCACCAATATGGCTCTCTCTTTTTGCTTTCTACTTTCTCTTTTATACTCGCATTCCTAATAGCTCTCAGTATGCTTTCGTATGTTGTCTCGGGATCCAACCCATCTTGTATTTGCGCCAGATTCTGTATAAATATGTCCATTTGGAGCTTGAATCTTACATCTCTCTTTTCATTTTTCATGGTTCTCTCCTGCGTGATAACCTCGAACTGAATTAGTGCATGATGTGTAAACGGATTAACATGTTCCGCATTCCATTCTTTCATTCGGCCTGCTTTTCCTGCCGAGCACAGGGTCACGTCTATGTGCGACCTACAGGTTCCTCTCATGAACGTGGGCTGCGTATTATTTACTGCCACTCAATCAAGTTGTGCCAACCAATCTTCCACGTAGCTTCCCCTTTCGTCGGTTATGGGTGAACTCCAAACTGACGATTTTGCGTTTATATCCCCTGCTATTATTGCCTTATCCTTATATCTCCTCACGTCTCCCATCAAGTCGTCTATGAATTCCTTGAAAATACTCAGGCTGACATTCGGTGATATATATATGGCAAATAACACTACCTCCTTCATGTTGACGCATACCTACCCCCTACCCTTCTTGATATTCTGGATTTCTATATCTTTGGTAGCTACCCACACCGCGACATCTGTCTTCAAGTCCGTGAGCCATCCTCTTGAAGTCGCCAATTTTTTGTTATGCTCAGATACTATCAAAATATCAACTTCTTTCTTCATTACGTCCGAATACACCATATCGTGCGCTTTTTTGGCCCTTCCTAGATTTATCTGCATGAACTTGATCATTTGAACCAGTAATTCCCTCTCACTAATATCAGGGACGGACATTTAGACTCTTCAATAAATAGTAACAATAAATTATAATAAATAGCACGTACAAGCAACACACAGCTACACAAGATCCACTTAAAAACTAATGTGAGTACCCTCCATCGGTGTAAAGCGCCGGTAGAAGTGCCCTCACCACTTAACATGTAAAATTCAAATTTCTGCATATCAGAGCATACTCTAGTCATCCTTGTATGCTTAAACATATATATCACAGGTGTCGTTCCCCCCTTCTCCACTATGACTAGGAAGTGAGACATTATATATGTAATATCTATCTTTGCAGGCTATTTTTCCCCGCTACTACCTCTATCCTTGGGCTGCTCTCTTGGATTTCAGGTTTTTTCCCTCTAACTTCTTTGTCGCATTCTCTGCTGTGGGTCCTATGACCATCCGCTCCGCACCTCAGACAGTGTGACGGATCCCTGCAGTCTCTTACTTGATGTCCATCCCTACCACAATTCCTGCAGAGCCTGCTTCTATCGGGCCCCTTACAAGTTTTGGCCATGTGCCCTTCCTCCCAACATTTGTGGCACCTTTCTCTATCATTTCTGCTCTTAATATCCACGATTGAAAGTCCCAATTTCATACGTTTTTTCTTTATCATGGTACTTATAACTTCTTCCTTTGCCACAACGGTAGCCGCCTGTCTTCCTCCAGTCATCGGACGCATAGCCTTTACTTCCAAATCGTCGCTACTAGGCAAGTTTAGTTCCCTCTTGATTGTTTCTGCAACTTGGGTATCGGTAACATCAATGTCTATGTCATAGATATTAACTGCCTTTTTTGGATTCTTCTTTGAAAATAGTCTGACTTTATTGTTCTTGCTTATACTTTTCACATGTTCATATATTTTATTCGAGTCTTTGTTTCCTTTCCTTATCTCAACTAGGAGATGGCCCTCGCGGGTTTGCCTAATTCCTTTTATTCCGTCGGTAATTACTGGCTCTGTTGCAATATCTCTTTTTAATGCCCTCACCATTTGCGCATATGATGTGTCCGTATTTTTTTCCACCAATACTGCCTCTGTATGGCGTTCGTAGGGGACTTTTTTTTCATTTGTATCTGCCGTGATTTCCTTCCTTTCATGCAGGAATATCTCCCTGCCATAGTCATGTAGCGTGCACTCAATAACCTTACGTCTTTCTTCTAAAGAGATTTGAGCTTCCACAACTACGTGTAAAGTATTTCTTTTGTCTAATCTTATTTTCTTTTTCATCTGGTTCAAGAGCACATGTATATGGTGCCTCTGCCTCTCGGTATCATTTGTCAAGGCCATAAAATACACATCGCCTTCGTCATTATATTGCTCATCTCCTATTATGGCGCACCCATTTGACTTTTTGACTACTACTTGGCCTTCTGTAACTTTACCACCTTTGATATGGTTAAACAACTTTTTTGAAGTTCCCGTCAGTTATCTGATGTACTTCAGTTTTCTCATCTTCTCCGTCGTAGCTATTATCACCACATCTCCTTCTACTTCCGAGCTCTACCCGTACCTTGTACATCTCTTCCGGCCAGCTTATCCTTAGCAAGTCTTCAATCTCTCGTCCTGTCATATTTTCTTTAAATTTTTCGGATATTTCTGCCGCTCTGATTTCCATCGCAATATATTCCTCTTGTTCTGTCTGTATCCCAATCTCTACTCTTTCTGTCATATCCCTGCTTCTATTCATCATTGTCATCTCTTTAGTTAATATGCCTTTTTTTTCCTCCAGACAGGCTTGTCGTTCATTCTCCGCGAGTTCTTTTTTTTCCATCATTCCGTCTATCTTTTTGACCACTTTCTCAATTGCCTCTACTAGTTCCTCGAAACTACCTCCATCAATGCTCGCCACAGATTTGTCTGTTTTTCTTCTTTTGTTACCCTTGTTTACCGCTCCATCCTTATCAAATAGCAACCCAAAAACATTGTCCTCCTCCATTAACTCCAGCGAATTTTCTTCTATTGGTGCGCTGGTTTCATAGTCTTCTCTCCTTATATCCCAAATATCTTCATACTTCCCCTCCTCAGTCTTAACTGCGCCTCCTTTTTCGCAATCCTCTGTCAGCTCCGGTGACGATTCTGCTCTTCTTTTGGCCGGTCGTTCATCCATCTCATTTTCAGTCGATATCATACAACATCCTGACAGGCGCCTGTGATATCTACTCTTCTTCTCCTCCTCTACGAGGGCTTCCAGTGCCATCTCTTCTTCTTTCAGTCGTATTGGCGAGCACATCTCTGACCAGAATTCCTGTGATTTAGTTCTAGCCCACGTCTGTTTTGGTGTTGTATACTTGTCCGAAGGAGTGTGAAAATCGCCAGTTTCGTCTACCTTACTCACGTCCGTTTTCGTAGCAGCTGTCGTCTTCTTTTTCTTAATCTTATCTTCCATGCATTCCCACGAGAAGGGTCGAAATATACACTCCTTGAGGCAGTGCGCCCTTACCCCAAGGGGGCTACCATTTCCCGCAGGGGCCGTCCACCTCCCTGCGGTAAGAAAGTCTCGGAACCGAATTGCCCTCCAGCCATGCATCCTCTCAGCGACCTATCTCACCTTAGGATTCGGGGATTATTACAGAGGTTGTCTCCTCTTTGAGCCGGGCAGTAAAGCCAAGCTCCCCGTTTAGGCAGAGACATGACCTGACCTAGACGGTATGTACAAGGTGAGTGAACTCACCAGGTCCTAGGGTACCTCGGGTGCGGCGATCCCCGTACCACAGACCTTGCGGTGCGTGGCCCCTGAGGCAATCATACCTATACCTATCTACTAATAATATCGAAACTTTCATCACTTCAGAAGTTGGAAATACCTTCAGAAACGATCGAAATAATTTATTCAAATGAAGTTCTTATGACTTTGTTTATTATTTTTGGATAGTGTGATAAAATTATCAGTAGGACATGTAGAAAGTTCAATGAAATGTATCCGAATTTACCGCCAATGAACCTCAAAAAATTTATACGAATTCAGAACAATTTCAAAATGTTTGGATCAACTTTAAAAGCACTAAGAAATGTACATCGGCCCGTAACTTCCGAAGACAACCAAATTAATGTCCTATCATATTTTCACGCTTTTCCGGAGTCATCGATAAGAAGTGCTGAAGAAGATTTTGGCTTAAAATATTCATCTGTTCAAAGAATCGTGCAAAGACATAACATGCATGATTACAAATTCACCAAAATTAAAGGAATGAAGCCTCAATACCCTCAACAGAGAGTTGAATTTCGTGAAATGATATTGGTACGCATTCAAAAAGATCCATTTTTTTAAAATAAAATGATTTGGACTGATAAAACAAAACTTTCAAGAGAAGGAATTTTCAATAAAAAAAATTGTCATTTTTGGTGCAGTGAAAATCCTCATTTCACAAAAGAAGCCGGATATCATTCGTATAAATTTCTTGAGGTTCATTGGCGGTAGATTCGGATACATTTCATTGAACTTTCTATGTCCTGCTGATAATTTTACCACACTGTCCAAAAATAATAAACAAATTCATAAGAACTTCATTTGAATAAATTTTTTCCATCGTTTCAGAAGGTAGTTTCAACTTCTGAAGTGATGAAAGTTTCGATATTATTAGTAGATTGTCGCAACATTACTGTCAAATAGTAGGTAATCATGACATGCTTAGCAAATACCAAGGGGATACCATGTTCAAGGAACATTTTCACAAATAAGTGCTCATAAGTCCGAAACTTGACTAGTTAGGTATAGGTATGTATACATAGATAAAAAGGAAATTCTAGCAGCTTTCCGAATTTGTAATAATATACAGGGTATTCCATTTGAAATAACCAACTTATAGTCACTTTTCCAAGCTAACGACATAACTGTATTTTTTGACCACCCTGTATTGGAATAACGAACATCAGGCTGAAGTGTAGGAAGCCCCTAGGTATTAACAAACTTAATCCGAAATTTCGATATTATTGTATTTCTTAGCTCAAAGATATCAGAGTTTTTAGAGGTCTTGATTTCCGACGAAAACAAAACGAAAATAATTTTTATTTCGAAAATGGTAACAGATAGGTATAGAGTAATATTATGGCAAGTTGTTAGGAAATCGTTGGAGATTCTAAAAATAATATAATATACAGGTGGTTCTATTTGAAAAATCAAAGTTGCTACTACTTTCTCATAGAAGTGGCAACACCGCATTACCGAAAATATTTTACTTGGGTAGAGAAAGTCCGATTATGCCCTCCATTGGATTTTCAAAGTGATCCGTTGTATGGTTCACCAGGAACGTCTAATGTGCCATCCACCGTGAATCACCCTGTATATATATATATATATATATATATATATATATATATATATATATATATATATATATATATATATATATATATATATATATATATATATATATATATATATATATATATATATATATATATATATATATATATATATATATATATATATATATATATATATATATATATATATATATATATATATATATATATATATGTATGCTATATATCCTATATTAGTATCTCTAGCGGTTCCAATAATACCAAATTAGCTGAAATTTAGGGTTGTTTGAGATGAATAAAAATTTTAAAAACTCCTAACATTGGGAAAGAGAGTGGTAGGAACGTGCATGCGGAGAAATTTTTATTACTAGTTTCAGAAATGTGAAAACTGGTTATACATACCTTCAATGAATTTTGTTTCACATCCTCCAAATTGAGTTGAAGGGTTGAAAATTTGTAGGTGAATTACGTTTATGTACGAAAGTAGGGAGTTCCAAATGTTTTTCTCACCACTGCAATTGTTAATTAGAAATTTCATACGTGGTTTCAGTTTCAAGCAGCTATTATCATGTAAAAATTTCTATTTTTTCCTTGGTCTTGAAGGATTTTATTACCTCCAGAGCTTTCTCAGATTTATTTATTAGTGGGTTAACAATTTGTATGTAAAAGGAAAAAAAATTAGGGGAATATGAACTTAATGACGAGGCTCTGCTGCTCGCTCGTTTTTTTCAATAAAATGACTTGACACGATAAATTTTCCAATGCTTGAAAAATCAAGTTTTCCTATATTGGCATAATGCTAAAAATTATAATTCATAATCGCAACAACAACACTGGTCAACGAAACAAGGAAATACTCGTGTTTAGGCAACAACGTCTTGAGTATATTTAGGTCTATAGTTTGCTTATTCCATCACTAGACTATAATTGTGTAGGGGAAATGGAAAAGTGCCAAAATATCAAAAATCGTTTTTTTGCATGGAATGTGCTGCAAGCGCCATCGCCAATAACGTAGAGAAGGTTGAAAGTGCCAGAAAAATTCCTACTAGTTCCTAGAGCAGTCGCAAGTAGCAGCACCGTGAAAGTGCCCGCTGACTATCAGTGGAAAAGGCTGAAAGTGCTACCATGAACCACTATGAACATTCATCCTTTACGTGCAATGAGCGCTGGACTTTCAGCCTTTTAACTAATAAGGTATGGCACTTACATCGTTTCCCAAAAAAAGATATGATGGTACTTTCAGCTTTTCACATGTAAAATCAAGTTATATGTGTACAACAACAAAAAACAACTCATGAAAAGCAAATAAAAATATATTTTGTATTTCTAATGAAAATTATAGATTTTTAAAGGAAACAGTATAAGTTTTATGAAGTTTTTATTGAATACTGAAAATTTTACTCTGTGGCACTTTCAGGCTTTTCCATTTCCATTACACAATTATAGAATGCAACTATAAGATATTTAGAAGGTTGAACTTTAATTTACATCCGGTTAGCCTTTTTCGTTTACTTGCTTTATTCACTTACATTTGAGGCTAACAGTATATGAGTTATGATGTACATCCGCTGTCAGAATAACTCAGACTGCGGTAATTGGCTTTCATGGATGTATTTAGGTACTCTCTCACGTACAGTTTGAAAATGAGTAAAAAAAACAATGCTGCTATGATTTACAGTTTTCGTTTTTAGTTAAGTGACGTTTATGAAATGTTTCATAGATAATTACGAGGTGCTAAACTAATTCAGAAAATATCCAGACGAATATTGTAGTGATTTACTTCTCACACGATAAAGACTTAGGTATTTTTTGAATTTGAAATTTTTTCATGAGAAGCTATATCGATTTAAGAAAGCATACTTGTATCATATTGAATCTGAATATTTGTTTATGAATACTGTGATACGAAATTAATATCACATTATCATTATTTCAATGTGTACAAAATAGTGTGTAAGAACTACTTTCAATATTTGCTGGTCTCTTCAGTTTTATATATTTCAAAAGGAATTTCTGTTCAAATATGAAATAAAATATCAACTTATGGTCATTCATCCCTGTGAATTCTTGGACAAGCAATGTTTTTCATTTCATTTGTATAACTAAGCTAACCCACCGTTCAGTTTTTTGGTAATTATCACGTCATGGTTTGATAAGTAGATACTGCTTTAAGTGTACGTATGTGCTTAAAAATGAAGCAATTGGAATTAAAGCAATCACAGTGATAGTTATTGATAATGGCGAGTAGTTGTTTTAGAACAAGCACAAAAAGCGTATTTAATTATTGAGAAACTAGAAATAAACACAGATTGAAGTACGAAGACAACAAACGGAAATGAAATTTCAGAGTATGGCTTCAATATTGTGTGACGTATCAAGATATTGTCTATTTTCTCGGTGCAGACGTTTTCAAAATGTTGGTTTATCTCTACAAAGTATTGTCCGATGAATGTGTGAACTAATTGCGATATATTCAAGTTTTTATTGTCTCCAGTTTTTCATATATAATTTATAAGGATATACAGTAAAATACATAACCGTAATATATAATTCAGAATTATAACTACTGAAATAAATATTTGAATTTTAACAAGCAAAATATTCATTCAAAACACAAATTAAAATTTAATATGTCTATATTAATAGTTGGACAATATTCTAGTTTCATATTACTAGGTATTGTTGGAGCAGTAGCTGGTGTTCATAATTTTACCTCTGAGTTCAATATTATTCAATATATTGGCCACAATCTTCTTCATTCGAATTATCTTGTAGGAAGCTATTCCTATTCATGCCAGTTATTCAAGGAAATTTCGAAAACTCCGTATATATTTTCATGAAATATTTCGTATCGGTAAGAAGCTGCGTTCCAGTAACAATAATTGAAAATTAGTTTAGTAAAATTTCAGCATTTCTTTATATGAAATATTTAAATTTGGTGATACCTATATAGCCACTTTTCCGCTCTTTCTATCAAAGAAACTTCCCAAACATAATACGTCAGGTACTTTTCGAAATTTTCTATAAATTTACCTGTCATATGTGGTGACGTATGAAGAGCATATATAATTTAAAAATTTCAGCGAGTGGTCCACGTTCAACTTCGTATTTTTAATTTCAAGCTGTCAGTAAAGTTTTATTGCCTCAAGAAATGTTCCATTTCTTTCTGCATCTGTTCATGTCAGAATGTAAATGCTGTGAACGGAAATTGCGTCGAGCCTCAGGCTTACCACTTCATCCAGACATTTTTAATGTAACCAGTAATGAAAAACATACTGAATATTGAAATTCTTGAATTCCATAATTCCAAAAATTGGTTTGAGGTCTCATTTCCATCCAAATTAGAACTAGATATATTAGACTTCGTTATATAAATTATGTACGTCCAATTGCAGTTTTTATTCAGAATTACTCTTACTTTAACGTCGTTTTTCTTCTCCCTGTATCGATTATATTCTGTCTATTGTATTGAACATGCTAATCAATGACAGATTTAAAACGTCGTCGCATTAAATTGATTTCATCCATGAATTAGAAAAACGGGAGATAAAAATCATAAAATCATATATATATATATATATATATATATAAATATATATATATATATATATATATATATATATATATATATATAAATATATTATATATATATATATATATATATATATACGTATATATATATATATATATATTTATACATATATATATAAATATATATATATATATATATATATATATATATATATATATATATATATATATATATATATATATATATATATATATATATATATATATATATATATATATATATATATATATTATATAATATTATATATATATATATATATATACATATATATATATATATATATATATATATATATATATATATATATATATATATATATATATATATATATATATACCATCTCATAGGAATTTCTGAAACCTGGATACAGTCTAATATAAACAACTCAGAATTATTTGGTGAGCAATATCAAGTTTTCAGATCAGATAGAAACCTTAATGCTAACTCAGTGTCAGGAGGCGGTGGTGTCTTATTGGCGGTTAGAAACGACTGTGGTGTTAGGGAAATAGATATATCGGATTACCGTCAACAGTTCATTAGTATTGATATTATCGGTTGTAGAATAACATATAATCATTACATGCTATTGGTGTTTGTTGTATACATATCACCAACTGCTAATAACTTGCATGTGCAAAATCTATTTGAAACACTTGAATCGCTTGAATTATTATATGATCAAAATCTGCTAGTGTTTGGTTATTTCAACCACTTTTTATAAATGGAGCATCAGAGGATAGAAATCTCAACTTGCAAAACCTTCAGCAATTTATCAATTTTTATGACCTTAAACAGCAGAACAATGTGCTCAATAAATCAGCTTGACTTCTAGATCTCGTACTATCAAACAATTATGATTGCAATGTCATACATGATGACCTACCATTCATTTCCGAAGATGATTATCATCCAGCTTTGAATATTTCTCTAGTGTTTAAGAAACAGGATAGTGGAATTCCGAATGATAACAAGGCACTTTTTTATAATTTTTATAAAGCAAATTTCCCGTTACTGTATTCTTTATTTATGAATACAGATCGGTCGGTTATTGAAAACTGTACCGAAGTTAACTTGGCAGTGGACACTTTTTATGCGATAATTTATTCAATGGTGGACCAATGTGTCTCTTAGACCGAATTTTACTAGTAAATATCCACCCTGGATCAGCAAGGATATCATTAACGGGATCAAACGGAATGATAGATTGTTTCAATCATTGAAATCAAACTTTTCAGAAACTACACGTGATCAATTTAGAAATCTTCAAGTCAATAAAAACCAAAATATCACAAGCCTACAAGGAGTAACAGAAAGCCGAAAACTCGATCAGAACTGATCCCTCCACGTTTTTGACCTATATGCATAGTAAAAAATACTTTGAAAGTGTGTATGTTCCTTCTGATGGTGATGATTTTAACCTCTCAAAAAAACCAACAAATTTTCCCACAATAACAATAAATTCATTCTCTGAAGGAGAGGCTTTGCAATCACTCAAAAAACTGAAACCAAAATTCACAGCTGGAGATGACAAAATTCCAGGCTTTCTAGTAAAAGACTGTGCATACATTCTTGCAAGGCCACTTCAATTAATTTTCTACATGGCCTTAAAGACAGGATGTTTTCCCGATAGATGGAAAATATCAAAAATATGTCCAATATTGAAATCAGGGGCTCCAAATGACATTCTAAACTATCGACCCATAACAATTCTTTCCAACTTTGCAAAGGTCTTTGAGATGTGCCTGTATAACAACATTTTTCCTAAGGTGAGAAATAGTATAACTCTATGTCAACACCGTTTTATCAACAAACGGCCAACAATAACGAATCTCATGTGCTTCACACAAACTGTCAGCACTGCTTTAGATAATCAGCTGCAGATTGATACAGTTTATACGGAATTCTCGAAGGCCTTCGATAAATTGAACCATCAAGTTCTATTAGATAAACTGAGTTATGTTGGCTTAGGGGGTCCACTGTTGCGCTTATTGCGATCTTATCTTCGGAATCGTATGCTATTTGTTGAATACAAAGGACATAAATCACTCGAATTTACGCCAACTAGTGGCGCTCCTCAAGGAAGTAATCTGGCTACTCTTTTGTTCTCTCTGTTTATAAATGATATCAATTCAAATATTTCTAGTAACATACTACTCTTTGCTGACGATTTGAAGATTTTCAGACCTATTCAGGCAGCGGAGGACTGTCTTATTCTACAGAAAGAAATTAATTCCATACATGAGTGGTGCATACTAAACAAGCTTCCGCTGAACATTCAAAAATGTAAATTTATTAAATACACCCTCAAAAACATCAATATACAGTTTGACTATGCAATAAATGACATCATATTGGAACAAGGTACAGAAACTAAAGGTTTGGGCATCATTTTCGATCAGAAACTCAGCTTCACGTCACAAATTAATCAAATTACATCTTCTGCAAAACGAAAGCTTGGACTTATTCTCAGGACGTGTAAAGACTTTCAAAATCAAGAATGCTTTATAACACTTTTTAATGCTTTTTTTTGCCCGATCCCGTTTGGAATATGGCTCCCTAATCTGGTCGCCTATATACAATGTGCATATTCAACAACTCGAATCTTGTCAAAGAGTTTTTATGAAATACATGGCATACAAACTGGATGGAGTATACCCATCCCAAGGAATTGATAATAGAGTGTTGCTAAATAGATTTTCCCTCTTATCCTTGGGAAAAAGAAGAACATATTATGCTTGTATCTTCATTTATAAATTGATTCATAATCTGATAGACTGTCCAGATTTGTTATCTCAATTAGATTTTCACGTTCCGAGACTAAGTAGTAGAAACGAAATGTGCTTCTATTTGCCTCTGCCAAGAATCAATGTTTTAATAAAATCCCCAGTTTATAACATTTGTAAAATTTATAATAGTTTCTATTCAGAATGTGATATTTTTGTTGTTCCATTTAGATGCTTCAAGTATATAATTCGTAACAAGTTAATTAATATGCAAGTCTAACTACAGTCTAATTGCAACCTCTCCTCATCCATCCTGTATGGGTAATATATGCATTGTGTTCAAACCCTCTGTACTGCCGAGTTAATTAGTCAATTAGAATTCTACAATATATATTATTTCATTGTTATTTGTATGGATCACTGTGTATTATATTGTTCTGTTGTTTGTTATACTTATACTCATTCATAACTGTAAACCATACTATGTCTGTCTTATAATTGGGATTACTCCTGTTAGACAATAAACCCTTTATATATATATATATATATATATATATATATATATATATATATATATATATATATATATATAAACTTGGTTCTGGGAATGAACCGCGTAAAAGATTCGAAAAATCTCGACGTTTCGGCGCCTTTTGTGAAGCCATCTTCAGGATAATGAGAAGGGGAATAATTCAGATACGTGGCCTCAATCAACATCCTCCACGAATCAAATAAGGAGCAATCGGAAAAAATACGATTGAGTGGTCTCAACCTGCCTACTCCACCAACCGTATGAATGATCAAATGAAGGGGCGATTGTCGCGTGGCCGTATTTATTGGGGACGGTGATTGGGAGGGGGGCGTTTTCTCACGCTCATCAGTGCGGGATGCACTCTGATTAGGTGTGACATGGCGGCCGGTGAGAAGTGGTTTCCATGCTGATGGGAGTCTGTGACTGTCATCTCTGGTGTTCAAACAATTTGGACGTTTTTCTATTTCTACAGCTTTATTACGGAAAATTCAGGATTTGAAAGATCGGACGGGAGCAATAGTTTTTATATTGGGGAAATCGATCATGTTTGGGTGTGATGTAGGGAAAGGGCATTGGTGATATCTGAGTGTCTTACTGAAAGTGAATGTTTCTTGGCAGGGACCTGAATACGTTAGTTCGTTTGAGCTATATAAAAACGAGGACAATTGAAACAGAGAATCTCATAAGCACCGTGATTTTCGTTAGGAATTTTATACTTGATGGATCTGACTAGATGGGAGAGTTTTTATTGGGTGGTGAATATTGTTTTGATGTTTGTGTTCTTGAGCGATCGTGCGATCTTATCTGTTACTCCTTTGATGTAAAGAAGGAATAATTTATGTGTAGATTATTGGTCAGTGGGATTGGAAGGTGGTAGAGGTGAGGTGATGTTTGTGTGTTTGCGTGTGTTCTTGTTGATTTGATATGTGTTGTAACCGTTCTGTAATAGAATATGTTTTAGAGTATTGAGTAAGAGTTCTGATTCATGATGTTCGTCGTCAGATAGTCGAATAGAGCGGTAGATTAGGGTATTTACTACAGAGTTAAGTTGAGAAGGATGGTGGTGAGACTGGACGTTCTGATAACGGTTTGTATGGATGGGTTTACGATAAACTGAATAGGATAAACCTTTTGATGAAAGTTTTTTGACCATAGCATCGAGGAATGGTAGAGATCCATCGTTTTTCACCTCCATTGTGAATTGAATACTTGGAGATATGCCATTCAAATGATTCAAGAAGTGGAGCAACAAGTCTCCGCCATTCAAACTTTTACGCGGTTCATTCCGAGAACCATGTTTTCAAATACGTCCGACCACGGATATCTTTCTGAATATATATATATATATATATATATATATATATATATACATGTATATATATATATATATATACATGTATATATATATATATATATATATATATATATATATATATATATATATATATATATATATATATATATATATATATATATATATATATATATGTATATATATATATATATATATATATATATATATATATATATATATATATATATAATAATAAATGTCTCTATTACAAATTACTTAAAAATAAATACATCTCGCCCTTACTATATAAGTAAGGGCGAGATTCAGTTTGTACGTAATTACAAGAATACAATACGAAATATATATTTGGCACTTAACATACATCTGCTCTTCCATTAGTTAATTAATTCAATGTCATATGTAAATTGTTATACACTTGTTTTATGTTCTCAATCAATTTTTATCGGATTTTTTACTATATAGTATTGTACCAAGAGTTTTATCTTATGTTATTCTATAAATTGCGGCAAGTAAAAGGAAATTCTAATCTCACTTTCAGTTCCTGAGGAAGAGCTAATAGAAATTACTACATCTGAAACTGTCTCTAACAAACTTTACAATTCTATTGCAGGCAATTTTGGCCTGCTTTTTTAGCCGGCAAATGTTACAATGTTATTGCTCCAAAAAATTGTTTTCATTCTGACAGTTACAATCAAAATGGTGCATAACCTTCAAATTATTATTCTGTCACCGTCCTGTGGTCACATATTAACCAGGTTAATCTGGGCTGTTGTAAAAACAAACAACATATCAAAGTTTTACATAAGTTTTGTGCTGGAGTTATTCATATAATTCTCAAAAATGTCTGGTTGCTCAAGCCGCAAGTGTAGAAAGGCCATCTTTTTTTTTTGTTTTACTCAAAATTTCGAGTTTGAACACGAAATTTTGAGTGTTCAAACTAGAAATTTTGAGTAAAACAAAAGAAAAACTAGGTGGCCCTTCTACGCTTCCGTAATATACAAAATTAAATACTTATATTCTGTTTTTTTTTTCAGAAAAAAAAAATGACATACTTTTAAATGACACAGATCCAATGCTTTCCCCAGAAGATGCAATAGAAAATTTATATTTTCAACCAAAGGCTTCTCCAAACCTTGACAAAAGCGATATGTACTTAAAACACCCATCTGAAACTAAAAGAAGTATTTTTCCTATAGAAGCTGAAGAGTCAGATTGTGATGACACTAGCGATGAAGAATATGTCCTCAAACCAGATGATTCTGATGAGCAAGAAAGTGACGGAGAATATGCGACAGAGTCAGTAGATCAAGCAGATATAAATCTCAACTGTGAAAAGCTGGAATGCATTGGCAGTGGTATATCCAAAAAAGAAAGAAAAACAATCCCAGGGGATGTTCCAAAAAAATCAAATTCAGGAAGAAAAAGATATAGAAATCCAGGTCTGTGGAAACGAAATTTGATTAAAGAAAAAAGAAACAAAGGAGAAGAATATATAAATGTACAAGGCAAAGTGGTAGAGCAACGAAAAATGCGACCTCCATGTACTGAAAAATGCAGAAAAAAATGCTTTACAAAAATTAATGAAGCTCAACGAAACAAAATTTTTTAGCAAATTTTGGAAAATGGGTGATTATAATAAGCAGTCAACATTTATTGGAAAGTTCGTTAAATTATTGCCAAAAAAACGTCGAGTGATTAGAGAAAATGGAGAAACATCCAGAAGGAATGTAACATTAAGTTATAATTTGCCAAATAATTCACCTGATCATACTGAAGTCAACGTTTACGAAAGTATGTTTCTAAATACATTAGGAATAACTGATATGTGGGTTATGACGTGTGTTAAAAAGCTCAATGTTTCTGAGGCGGGGATGGTAACCCCAGATAAGCGAGGTTGTCACGAAAAAAAAGGTAATTTGATACCGGCTCTCGTGAAAAATTCCGTAAGGGAGAATATCAAGTCTTTTCCTTGTGTCGATTCTCATTATTGCAGAGCAAGATCTAGCAAACAATATTTAGAAGAAAGATTCAGCATATCAGAAATGTTCAGACTATAAACTGAATTTGTCGAAGAGAATAAAATAACTAGTATTGCTAGTGAAAGGCAATATCGAGAAATTTTTAACAAGTAATTCAATTTGAGTTTTTTTGTCCCTAAAAAAGATTTGTGTGACATATGTTTCACGTACAATAACAAATTAGAAAAAACTGCTGATGATGAAGAAAATCAACGACAGCACTTGTTGCAAAAGGAAGCATTCCGTTGATTGAAAGAAGATGATAAGAAGAAATGAGAAACAATCGCTAGCCTCGCAGTTGCCTGTTTTGACTTAGAAAAGGCAATTTCAATTCCTCAATGTGAAGTGTCATCCTTCTACTATAAATGTAAACTATCACTTTATAACTTCACCATATTTGATTTGCATCATAAACAAGGGTATTGTTACATATGGACCGACCAAATTGCAAAAATAGGGTCTATTGAGATAGCTAGTTGTGTGTTTGATTACATCAAACAAAAAGGTTCCGAAAACAAAAAAACCATTTGCCTTCATTCTGATAACTAAATTGGACAAAATAAGAATAAATATATCATTTCAATGTATAGGTAGCTAATCAAATCATGAAAATCATACTAGTCGACCATGGTCGATTTCATACATTACATAAAGTGAACAAGGAAAATTCTTCAATAATTTTAAAAAAATTATCAAACAACTTTCCAAGGAAGCTGGTTATACGTATTCAGCAACGCAAAATCTGCATTCACAATCGAACGGTGAATTATAGAAACTGTCAAGTCACCCCGACTCAAAATCTACATACAGCTGTTTCGATCTTATTAGATCTCATCAGTGCAGCTTATTTGACCCGGAGTGAATTAACAAATTTCTAATTGTTCCCCAATACAAATAGTGGTCAGTAACACTGGACAGATAACAATCCAGAGCGCCATCCCACCAAAGATATTAGGAAACAATCATTCACCGTTTAGACTGAAAATGCAGAAATTCGTCGCTTAAAACACGTACCTCCTGATATGAAGATATCTACTCTACAACAGTGGTGTATATGATTCCAAGGCACACTAACATAGTGATTTAAAACCTTTGGATATACTCACGAGAGCGCGCTCCGAATATTCTTGTCGCTTAATACGCAAAATATAACAATCAAATCATGAAAATCATACTAGTCGACCATGGTCGATTTCATACATTACATAAAGTGAACAAGGAAAATTCTTCAATAATTTTAAAAATCAGGAGGTACGTGTTTTAAGCGACGAATTTCTGCATTTTCAGTCTAAACGGTGAATGGTTGCTTCCTAATATCTTTGGTGGGATGGCGCTCTGGATTGTTATCTGTCCAGTGTTACTGACCACTATTTGTATTGGGGAACAATTAGAAATTTGTTAATTCACTCCGGGTCAAATAAGCTGCACTGATGAGATCTAATAAGATCGAAACAGCTGTATGCAGATTTTGAGTCGGGGTGACTTGACAGTTTCTATAATTCACCGTTCGATTGTGAATGCAGATTTTGCGTTGCTGAATACGTATAACCAGCTTCCTTGGAAAGTTGTTTGATAATTTTTTTAAAATTATTGAAGAATTTTCCTTGTTCACTTTATGTAATATAGGTAGCTATGTTGCAAAAACATTTAATGTTGACATTGAACATAGATTCTTAGAACAGGGACATACACAAAATGAAAATGATAGCATTCAAGCTTTAATAGAAAAAAACAAAAACGGAAAAGAAATATATACTCCAGATCAGTTTTTAATGCTAGTCAAAATGTGCAAAGTACATGGAAAACCTTATATTGTGAAAGAGATAACTCAAAATGATGTATTTGATTTTAAAGCACTGTATTTAGAATTTAAGAATTTTCAAATAGATTCAGAAAATAAAAAGGTTAAACGGAATTCTATAAGAGAAATAAAAATTCAAAGTAATAATCCTGATATAGTACAAGTCAAATATAATCTTACATCTGAAAAATTTGTGTTGATTAATTTAAATGTTCCAACACGCAGAAAGAAATCTAATTCTTCTTTCTTTGATAACATAAAACTACCCTTGGCGTACCACAGTTTATTTCCATTACAGAAAAATAAATATGACCACTTAATGTTTTTGAGCAAGAAAGTGCCTCAAATGTATAGGCCATTTTATGATAGTTTAACGTTTTCAACTCAGTCTTCAAACAATGAAGAAACTTCTGACTAAATGCTATTTATTATTAATATATTATTATTATACCTACTATATATTTTGTGATACTTATAAAAATAAATATATTTATCCTTCTCTTTGTTGCATTTTTATTTGTTGTTTTTGAACAAAATTTCATAGGTACCTACATACCTACGTCGAAGTGAGAAACTTACCCCTTTATTTTGTAACAATTGTGGTATTAAAAAAGGTGGATTTAAATACTCAAATAAAATAAAAAATAAGAAATAACTTTGGAAATCAGCTAGTGGGAAAATAAACAAACAAAAAATTAGCCAAAAGTAGGATTATTTCTTATTTTATTTGTCTTTATAAACCCGGCATAAAAACTACTTTATTCAACATTTTCATATTTTCCATTATCTTACTACCCATTCCAACTTGTAAAGTAACTCAAATGTATAGTGTCAAAAGTAACTGACAATGATAATAATTTATTTTCAAACACCTTTCCAAAATCGTAAGTGATCATACGTTAATTCATTAAGTTATATATACAAACAACATAATTCTATATTGAGTTACAATGGCATTGCCTAAAAATCCTCATTTAAAAGACACATTGTAACTGCATAAAATAAGCAAAGGACAATTTCTGCAAAAAAAACCTATATGTATAATTTTTAGAAATTTAGGGTTTATTAATGCCAAAAGTTTATATACATTGCGTAAAATGTGTATGAGCATTAAGAAATTCTTGGTTAAAAACCTCTCAAAATTAAAAATGGCTCTCACTTAAAATTTGTTTTTTTCAGTTACAATGTTATTAAGTGTATCGATATATATATATATATATATATATATATATATATATATATATATATATATATATATATAAATAAATATATATATATATATATATATATATATATATATATAAACAGATAAAGAAAATTTGCCCTTAATAAACCAATTTACATCAAAACTAACGGAAAAATTAGAAAATTGGAAACATAATATGAAGTATATATCTGAATCATTCTCTGACACAGAAAAAAGTAATGAGCCTGATATCAATCACTGCCAATGATTGACCGCATATTCTTTATCATAACGTATTTTTCATTAGAACAATGTCAAAGGTTTATTGATAATAATAAATTTCTGTGATTGATCAATCAACGATTTTGTTGTTATAATGAAATCTATGTCATTATGATAATGTAATTGAATCATGAATCTAATGGAAAAAGTCATCTTTATAATGTTATTTACATCAGAGCAATGTGAAAAATACATCAAGTTAATGACTACATAGTGATATAGATACAATACTATGTACCTTTAGTCATCACGACACATTGTCATAATCCCTCTTTTAATGAAGCTATGTTCAATAGGCATAACATTAATGATTGAAAACATTAACCTATGTATAGTTCATTATAGCAATGCACTGCGTTCATCACCTAATGTATTGAGTCATTCGGTCAATGTCCGAGAGCATTGGGACAATGCTCATAGAATCATGGATTTATGAATTTCTGGCTGCACCCCCACCGTCTCAACGTAAATATGCCAACTTTCCGCCTAATTCGCTATACGAGTATCTATCTAACGCTAACAGCCAAACGGTGAAGTGTTATTTGTGTATAAGTAAATTTTTGTGGAAGCAGTTTCTTCAGAAGGTGGTAAGTATAGTAACTGTATTATTTTAATCTTGTTAGTTTTTTATAACATTTGAATAAAAGTTACGAAAATATTTTTTGCCAGAATACGATCTCAAAAAAATAAGTAGTTACACTGAACAGTGTTGAAAGAGACGAAAGAATGAAAACATGGTGTGTTTCGAACACTTGTAATATATAAATATATTGCATTTTGAACAATTTTCACATTATTTCGCAAACTACTATGAATTTTGCTATAAAAAATAGATATGCTCAATAATGGAACTTGCTCATACATTGTTTCGCTAAATACCCCTGTAAATTCAGTAAATTACTGAAAAGAAAATTGTATTTACAAAAAATCTACTATTTACTAAAATTTGACGGTCGACACCATTTCAACATCAACTTGAAAAATAATAATTTATTGCAGGTTATGACCATACTTGTAAGTGTGATCTGGATCTGAAGTAGAAACCAAAATATTTCAAGCACCTTCATATTTATTCAGTATTTACTTTTCTCCAATACAAATCATGGTCGGACAACTGTCTGTATAACAACCCAGAGCGCCCTCCACCATAGATATTGGAAACCAACAATTCACCGCTGAGATCGAAAATGCAGAAACCCGTCGCTAGAATACAAACTGCCTGACATGAGATGTCTACTTTGCAACTGTGGCGTAGGTATGTTTTTTTTTCAATTATTGAAAAACCTTGTTCACTTTGTGTAATATATTAAATTGTCCATGGTCAACTAGTATATTTTTCATGATTTTTAATTTAATCTTGTATAATTTCATGTAATACCTATTCAATATAATATAGCTATAGTTGCAACTAACTATTATAACTTTACTTCTAGATTGATATGGACTCAACCATGAAGAACGAAAATGATAATTGTTTTCTCAAAAACTGTGAAAAAGAAGTGCCAAATTCATTGCATTTCTGTTCAATGGCAATGTCAAAGACAAGGCCATTGAGTTTTTAATAGGCCCATTGGAAATCGAAAATATCGAGGAAAGTAAGTAATCTGCTTGTGTAGATTGTGTATTTCAGTGAATGCTGTTCACCCCGTGATGCTACTGTTAGTAGTTCAAAAAGAGCTTGATATTATTATTCTGTCAGATGTTGGTTGTTTTAGTCAGGGTTGAAAAAAACACTTTTTTCATTTGTTATGAAATCAAATGACAGCTTCAGAGTAATATTTCGTGAACATCATATTTATTAAGTTCATAACATACTTATTTCATTAAAAAGTAGAGTCCCAATGAAAAAGAAAAGCAGTTTTCTAAAATCTGGAATTCACTTTTTCCATTCTCGACCATAATATATTTTTATTTCTAGATAGGCGAGATGAGGCAGCCACCAACTACCAACAAAGTTGTAAAGAAAGACATTACTGGAAAAATGCATAACGAAAAACTTTCACACACAGCACTCATTTTTATATCTTGCAAAAACACCACAAGAAATTGAAGAATGGATATACTTTTTGAATTCGAAGAAAACTTCAATTCAATCCTTTGTGTTCGCAATTGACGAAGATAAAACAAAAATTCAAGAAGAGTATACATACTTCGATGGAATTAGATATAAGTTTTTCAATGTTACAAGAGCTGTTGATAGTTGTTTAAATATTATTTATGTTTCCGATTTAAGTTTTTCTCCAGAAAGTATTATGTTTTGGTGGTTAATTGAATACTTTTTCTTAAACCTCAATCCAGAAATTGTATATAGTAAAACACATATCTTATGTCAATATTTGAAAAATTATGAATAAATTGTATTATTCCAATTCAATGAATCTTTTGTTTCTGTTTGTAGTTATCTTTGGAACGTACTCGTTCGACAGTGCCATCATAAATGCTTGGAGCATTAGCAATAATATATAGACATCTTTCCCTATTTGCAATTATATACCTGTTACTATATATATATATATATATATATATATATATATATATATATATATATATATATATATATATATATATATATATATATATATATATATATATATATATATATATATATATATATATATATATATATATATATATAGTGTAGTCTATTTTATTCATGAAAACAAAAATTTTAAGGAGGTGCATTGTATCGGTGATTGAGTTAACGTCCTGGGTTCCTTAATTCGATGACTGCAGGTGATCGGTTGATGTACAGAAAACATTAATATCATGCTGGATGTTGATTGACTGATACACAATGGTCATTAGTAGAATGTACTTTGTTTTGAAATCTAGGTGATGAAATTAAAGCCTTTTGGGGCTGATATAATCACTTGAACATCAAGCAATTGATAATAATACATTAAATCAATTAACTCGAGCATCGGTTGAAAATTGATGTCCGAATACATTATCACAATGATTTTATTCATTATATTCACGTAAGTTTTTCGTTCTGTGGACCCTTCGGATACCTTTTGGTATAGTAGTACAAATATTGAAATTTTGTTTGCTTTCAATCAATTTAGCGAAATATAAAAAAATTCATTCCACTATTCAACTTATACTTCTTAATGAGAGAAAATTATACTTTTTTTCTTCCATTCTTGAAAACTCAGACATATAGTATTCATATTTGATCGAGTCAATTAATTCACAATAAAATAAATATAATGTTATGACATCAAGCTTTCTGCATATATATAAATGGTTCTTATAGTTTTCAGTAATTTGAACTCACCTTTCGAATTTTAAAACTATTTCATTTTCGAAACACATTTCAACAAGTTTTGCGAATAAATTCACTTTAAATCACTGTTCGGTAGAAATTGATGGAATAATTGTCATTAATTTCAGTTTTCACATTGTTCCATACCACATAATCATTAGTTTTGTATTTTCCATTATTCGTTACTGAAATCGATAAATTATATGCAAAATAAATAATAATTTCATTAACTGGCATTCATTTGCATGTTAATAAATATATCACACGCTATTCCTATAATGTCTCACGTTATAATATCTGTCATAAAAATGGCAAATAATTATTGCGCTATATTTTATTGTGCATGATATGGATCGAATTAGCATCCATAAATAACGGAGATAACAGTGACGTGGAATCATGGCTGGTGTGCTTTTTGTAAGCACGCACATACAAACGATTGCTGAATTCGATTTACATAAAGTTCCATTTCAGTGTTTTTTTTAATTAAGTTACCACATGCGTTACATGAAACCGTCATATTTAATGAAGTTGTTCACATTCTTCTTGATCGATATAATCTATGGGCTATCATGCAATGTTGGATTTCAGATCTATGAAAGCATTCAAGTTGAATGAAAACGAAAATTGAACAGGGTTAAATTACTGCTGAATGAAAATTATTTCAAAATAATTTTCAACTCAGAGAATGCCATAACTTTCTTGCTATTGTTTAAAGCTATAGTTTCCAGCTGAAAAAAACATAATGATGTTACCTACAGAACGAATCTAATACATTGATTGTAAGTTTCATACACCCTCTCAACAACTGAAATCGAAATGTGTATATTTTGGCTAGGTTCATGAAACTCGACAACGTGGAATTCTCATTCATGCTTCAAAGAAGTATATAGTCGACATTGGAAACACCAGATAGTCTGTTTCGCTCTTCAACGAGCTCATCAGTAGTGTCTCGTTCGAGTAGGCAAAGACATTGAATCCACATAATCACCTCATAGTTTCTAAGAAGAGATCTAATGATACTCGAAAAAATCGCACCTGATGATGAATGATAGACGATATACGATAGACAATAGATTATAGAGTATAGACGATAGGCGATAGACCTTAGATGATGAATCACATATGAAAGATGATAGATGATAGACGATAGATGATGGATGATAGAGGATATATGATAGACGACAGTTGATAAATGAAAGATTATAGATGATATATTATAGATGATAGATGATATATGATATATGTTAGATGATATATGATAGATAATAATAATAATAATAATAAGTTTATTGTAATTGCCTTATATCTAGTCTTACAAATGGAAGGAGTTTAGCCAAGCTAATCTTCCACTCCTCCGGTTTGTACAACTTAACACTGTAAATATCAATCAAAAAACAATCAAAAATGTAATATTCAAAGAATATACTTATTTAAATCTAACCAAAACTTAACTAAAACTTAACAATTAACCAAAACCAAAACTATCCTCTCTCAACCGATTATACAATTTTTTTTTTAACTAACTTATTAACATATAAGCCTCAAACAGAGCCTTATACTTATTTAACGTATGAGGGGCCATATAATCATAGCAACCCTCAAATTTGTATGTTCTATGCCAAGGAACGCTGTAATTACCCGCCTGGCGTATATTCACCTGATGAGCTGACCCACGCAATTCCAATCTATTGAAAAGATAGTCAGGAGTTTCACTGGCAATCAATCTGGCAAGAAAACCAGCCAGTAAATACTCTGCCTTCTGTGCGAATGTGATATCTTCAAGTTTACTATGGTTAGGGCGTGATATGACTTTTGTAGGGAATACAACTTACAAATCGAAGACATGAATTCTGAACATTGGCCAGATTATATTTTTCTTTCTTTGTCAGCAAAGCAAAGTACAGCGGACAGTAGTAATCGAATAAAGGGTAGACCAGAGATCTAACAAGTCTGAACTTAGTTGCCTCATTCACTTCATATTTAAAACTCTGTAGTCCCTTCAACCTCATATGACTGGATTTCCTTATAGATGCAACGTGATGCCTAAATGACAACGCCTCGTCCATCCAAAGCCCCAAATTTTTAGCACAAGTCTCCCATGCCAACCCTGCACCTTCCACAACCACATTGCAAGTCGAATCTGACCTCAACAAAAGGGATTTGTTTCCTATAAGGAGTGCTTTCGATTTAGAGGCGTTTAGCTTAAGGCCATTTCTAGATCACCAAGCTGACAATTGTGCTAGTTCTTGATTCGTAGCCTGAATTGTTGCCGCAAGATTGGAAGGTTTGCAAGATTGATAGACTTGGATATCATCAGCATACATGTGGATACGGCCGCTAGAAAAGACATTCAAAACATCCAACGAGTAAAAGGCGAAGAGCAAAGGGCCCAAAATGCTGCCCTGGGGAACCTCACGAGGGACTGAGATACACCATGAATAACTGCCAGTAACCAGAACTACTTGTTTTCTTTCTCTCAAATAGCCATTGAACCATTCAAGAGCTGATGCATCAAGACCTAGCTTTCTCAACTTATATAACAAAATGGTATGATCAACCAAGTCAAACGCTTGACTTTGGTTCAACAGAATCAAAACAGTAACGAGACTGCTATCCATGGCACAACTGATGTCATTCACAACTTCTTACAGGACTGTATTAGTCGAGTAACCAGGTCTGAAGCCAGACTGTATAGTTGGCAAAATTCTTTCTTCAACTATATAAGTGTTCATTTGGCGCGCAACAAGCTTTTCAAGCACTTTGGAGAGAATAGGATAAATAGTGATTGGTCGCAGGTCATTGAAAGAGGATGAATCACTACACTTGGACACAGGTCTAATAATGCCCGTTTTCCATGCACTAGGAAAACAACCATTAAGGAGCGAATATAATAAATTAAACACATGACACATCAACCAGACAAAAAGGTAAGACCATGTTCAAGATCCCCAAACCTATGCCATCAATACCACATGCATTAAATTTTATGGTATTCAGTTCCCGCAGTGTTTCCCATTCTTTAACTATATTCAAACTAAAAACACTATTTCTGAGGACACTGCAAAAACTAGGGCTACCACAAGCATCAATTCCGGACAATTAATTAATCAGATGTTCATTAATTTTATCTGGATCACAAAGATTTTGGGGAAGCTAATGTGAAGATTCACGATTAACCCCAAGTCTGTTCAAGAACTGCCACATATGATTTGGTTTGGTATTTGTACTTAGTTTCCTATTTATATAGGCTGTCTTTTCAGACTTGAAGGCGGTTCCAATATAATTTCTTAAATCAAATCAACAAAGTATTTCCTATGAACACTATTCGTTTTTAAATATCTTCTGTGGGCTTTATTTTTTAGTTTTAGCATCAATTTAATAGTTTCAGTAACATAAGGTTTAAATTTTTTCCATTCTTTGCTGTTCTGAGGATCGATTTTCACACTAACTATCGGCGCATGTAGATCAAAGAGTTTCAGCACACAAAATTAAATCTATCTTGGTCAATCAGATGAAGTTTTCTAACCCTAATCACTTTGCAATCACAAGACAGTCCAACAGTAACCCTAACAAGTGCGTGATCCGTCAAATTGTTCATATCCGCAGCACAGCACTCCGAGTAATTAAGTTGCTTAGTGACACAAATCAAATCCAAGAAAGTTGAAGAGGTTGCCGTGATATGCGTAGGCTCATTTACAATTTGATGCATATTAAAGGTATGAAGCAATTCTTTAAGATCAGTAACATGCTTGGAACCAAAGTCTAAGAAATTTATGTTTAAATCACCAATCAGGAAAACATCATCTTTATCTAAATTTAAAATTTCAATTATAGTGTTTAATTTAGACATAAACAAATTTACACTAGTTGCAGGTGGACGATATACTACTAAGATCCCTAAATTTACCTTGTTCAATACAATTTTCACCATAAGGAATTCAAACTCAACGTCACATTCAGTTGAAATAACAGTGTATTTTATGTTCTTACGTAAATAAAGAGCCACACCACCAACAACACCATTCCTATCCACCCGCACAAGATTAAATGATCGAGTACAAAAATCCCTAGAACTGTAGATTGCACTCAGCCAAGTCTCAGTAACAGCCATAATGGTCAAATCATTGTACTCAATATTGTTCATAAGACTGTTATAATACGATTTTACAATAGACCAATCTTAAGTTTCAGTTCTTTGAATTCACAATGGTAGGTCTACCGTTCCTGCACCTATGAATATATTCGTTTCCCCATTAGCTTTTCTGGAATCAAGTTCCAATTTAACATTCTTGAAGTAATTGCGCTGCATGGTTGTCTCGTCTGCCGAGATACTAGATGATAGGTGATGGAAGATAGATAAAGACATCTTGGGTGTGAAGTGACTGGAATTTATGACGTTTGGCGTTCCATTTTCATCTAAGGTGAGATACTTATCGGTTACCGATTAATGGCACTATGATTTGTTTCTGAGTCATTAATGCTCTTCTTATTGAAACTATGTATGTGAATGGAGATGATATAAGAGAAACAGCCTTTGGTAGTTTGAACTATTTTCCTGAAACGCCGCCTTTTTTAAGTTGCTTCTACTGATTGAGTAAGAGCGTTTAAATTTGGTAAGTGGTCTGCGTTGATTCTAATGAAGTACGCCATTGCTTTTAAATTGTTTTTTCACCGCGCCGGTCTTCATGTTGCATTTCAAGCTTTTTTAAGATTTTCGATGATTTCAAATCTCTACAGTCTCATAATTTTTATGTAAGAATAACAAAAATGAGGAGAAAATAATACCTTAGTGACGGAACATTATTTTGAAATCACATTTTCAATAGAAAAATGTAGTATTATCATTATTTAATTCAGAAGATTGCAAATCTTGTATCAAAACAGTGGTAAAATCTATCAAAGGGAATGTTGAGGGATAAACTGAACCGGAGAATTATATGATGCCTTAATAAAGGGAAAAAAAGGAAAAAGGAAACACACGTGTTTCATTCCTCCCTGAAGTATGTGTCAGGGAGGCGGGCAGCTTGATTTTGGAATTAACTCCTACAGCCAGTTCAGAGGATACACTTGTATGTACAAGTGCATTAAGTATAGATATATATATATATATATATATATATATATATATATATATATATATATATATATATATATATATATATATATATATATATATATATATATATATATATATATATATATATATATATATATATATATATATATATATATATATATATATATATATATATATATATATATATATATATATATATATATATATATATTATGAGTATATAGATATTTATGTATATGCGTATGTATGTATTTTTATGTTTTGAAGTATACATATCTAAAAAATATTTCAGACTTAACGACACACCATCATGACAAGTGCTTCTACAGGTAGACGGGCCCATTCGACAAGCCCCGAAACTTAATCACGATTGTTGGTAATCAGATTACGTGACCATTAGCAATAAATCATATGAGTGATGTATGTTTCCTTCTATCGAGGGGAAATAATGTATCATTTCCCTAAAGTTTGAGCTCGCCCTAATAAACCAATTGTGATTATGATGATTTTTCCAGATATGACTAGTATAGTCGTTTTCAAATATTCAAAAGTATTTTCTTAAATTTTCAATCTTCGACAGCAAAGAAATTTACCTACATGAACAACAAGAAGATTATGTCTACAAAAAATTTGCTAGACTGAATTATAAAAAGTGATATAATAAATCATGAAAACTGAAAGAATTAGTACTGTTGAAAAATGTATTAAAAGATTGTAAGCCATTGATTGACTATCAAATGATGATATATATTCATATTATTCAAAGAAAGTTAATTAATATCAGTATGAGGTTTGGAGTTGATTGTATGTTAGATAGAATTAAATTCACCCGTATGGTGCTTTAATATGTAAAACTAGTTCTATTGTTTATGATATTCTTCAAATTTAATTTCAAATTAAACATCTCTACAAGTTCTAAGAATTTTTCATTGTTATTAATTCTTTTAATTCACTTGAAATTTTATGACCTCTTCAAAATAATAATTCGGATTCATGGGACTAATGACCATGAAAAAAAAATTCTGTATTATTTCAATATTATCTGTTTCTCTTACATTAATCTGAGGCATAAATTCCATTAACCAAGTATTTCCAACCCACTACTACGTCCTTTGAAGGAAACAAGGCATTAAGGGTTAGCAAGCGGTCTTGTGTTGCCTTAATTAGCAATGTGTTGACTCTTCCTTTAACCGCACACACCTCTATCAAAGAAAGGGATTCTTCTCTCTAATTAAATGCCGTGTCGACACCAACCAATGGATCTATAAATTTCGGTGGAATCACGCGAACGAGCCCACAAGTCTGAAGAACTGGTATGCAATTATATCTGACAACTTACAACCGTAACGGATAAGCCAGCAGATTTAGCTTGGTAGTAATTAGAAAATTTACACAACAGACCATATATCTCATTGCTTTAATACCGTATTTCATTATTTATTTATATATATATATATATATATATATATATATATATATATAATTATATATATATATATATATATATATATATATATATATATATATATATATATATATATATATATATATATATATATATTATATATATATATATATATATATATATATATATATATATATATATATATATATATATATATATATATATATATATATATATATATATATATATATATATATATATATATATATATATATATATATATATATATATATATATATATATATATATATATATATATATATATATATATATATATATATATATATATATATATATATATATATATATATAAATATATTATTTATTCGAATTGTTTTTGCCTGTGAACTATTTCTAATCTCTTGATAATTATTAGCAATAACAGGCTTGTTGAATCTCAAAAAACTCGATTTTATTGAAAAGTTGACGTTTCGCCACGACATTCGTGGTTTTATCAAAACTTTTGAAAAAATTGAAATTTCTTTGACATTTATCGATTTGAAAAAATTTGAATAGTTAAAAAAGACTACTATGGTTTCCCTTACCATCTAATAATAACAGATTTGAATGTTAATATTGGACTGAATAGCACGTAATAAATAACAAAGAACGGCCACAGCCGAAAAATTTTAGTGAAACATAGTAGTCTTTTTTAACTATTCAAATTTTTTCAAATCTATAAATGTCAAAGAAATTTAAATTTTTTCAAAAGTTTTGATAAAGCCACGAATGTCGTGGCGAAACGTCAACTTTTTAATAAAATCGCCTTTTTTGAGATTCAACAAGCCTGTTATTGCTAATAATTATCAAGAGATTATATATATATATATATATATATATATATATATATATATATATATATATATATATATATATATATATATATATATATATATATATATATATATATATATATATATATATATATATATATATATATATATATATATATATATATATATATATATATATATATATATATATATATATATATATATATATATATATATATATATATATATATATATATATATATATATATATATATATATATATATATATATATATATATATATAATAGAAAAACTTTTCAAGGAAGCTGGTTATACGTATTTCGCAACGCAAAATCAATCTGAATTCGCAATCCAACATTGAATTATAGAAAACGTCAATCTGCATACAGCTGTTTCCATCTTATTAGATCTCATCAGTGCAGCTTATATGACTCCGAGTAAATTAACAAATTTCTAATTGTTCCTCAATACAAATTGTATGAACCGGATATCATGAACCGGATAACAGCTGACCGTTAGCGTTTGAAGAATATGGGGGAGTTGGTATGGTGTTAATTAGTGGACTATTTGTTTATAGTGTTTGAATTAGTTAGCAACACAATTATTTGTTTATTTCTGTGAACGGGATGTTCATTGATTATGCGATCGATATAAGGACTTACTACGAAGAACCCCATTCCTTGAAACAGATGGTAGACTTGTGAAGTTGCTACTCCTGAGTATATCAATGTTTTGCTCTAAGATATTACCATATTCCGACAATGAATAGCAACTATCTTGTATCTACCGCTGCTCTACTTTTAATTCAACTCTAAGTACGGTCCTGCAATAGTCTAATAATTTCCTGGAAAATATGATTATAAATACATATTTATAATATCCATTTAATGTTCTCTCATGATTCAATTTAATATATTTCAATCTGCTCGTTAGTTTCGGTAGTCAAAAGCTTCATTTAGTTCTAGTTCGGAGCTGTCTATCTATACGTTGGTGTCCGAGCCGGGAAATTTATCGTGAACCGGCATCGTCCCGATTAAATTGCCGGCATAAATCTTCAGTTCGGCACCTTATTGATACGACAACCGCAGCACGGACCACAGCAGAGTACTGGTCGCTTGTCGTACAAATCTAATCGCTGCAGGGGACAAGATCGATCCCTTGCCTGGTTTTTCTTTTATATATCACGTTGACTGAAAAGTCTATTTCTTCGAAGGTTCGAACTGTAAAAAGAGGAGTAATGGAAACCCTACTGAAATGTGAAAGAGTATTGGATGTGATTATACATTACATACTCAACAAACAATAAACTTATAATTTGACTAGAAGTCAAAAAATTAAACAATAAATAAAAAATATAATATAACAACTGTATGTTGAACCCGTATCAAAGATGTCATAAATGAAATTTTTAAGGTATTTTTGTACTAACTTTGAAGATATTTTTGACATAAAATGGTTTTGACTCTTCTAATATAAGCTCACTCTAAATATACAATGTGAAAGTTCACTTGATATTTTGTTATTAGCTTCTATCTTTTTGTTTTGTCAATCTTAAATAATTAGGATGACTTTATATATTAATTTAATTTATTCTCATCTTATTCAGCATTTAGCTAGTAAAATACAATACTGATTATTTGCAATTTCTTCTTGAAACAAGCTCTCTGTGCTTCAGAAATTTATGAGTATAGAATAGAATAATATAGAATATAGTTCATTTCACAAATATTGAAAATATTACAAAAACCAATAATAAACAACAATATTGAAAAAAATGTCAAAAACTTACAAATAAATCACAAAAAACAAAATCACACAGTCATACATATTCATTGAATAACTTGAAATTTTTATTTTATCCCATCAGAAGAAGTTTTCACTTCTTTTAGCCATCAATTAGAACATACGTGCAATTGCCTCATAATATGAGCATTTATGAAATATGATTTTCATCGAAAATTTATCTATGTTGGTTACAGGTCATACACCTAAATACTATCTGAACTTCCCCTACGTCGCCCCCGGCGACCCCAATACTCAAGTCAAAGTCCGGCGATTTGTTCATGAAGAGAGAGAACAGAAGAAGTATTCGAAAGTCGAGCACTAGAGAACCAATGGAATTTCTGAAGATGGAACTAAGTAAAGATTGCCTCTCATGGAAGTATAAATCTCAACTACATACCGTTCGATAATCTTTGGAAACACCTGTTTAATTATGTGCTATGGATTGACACGCCCCTATGAAAAAAGTCCTCCAAAGAGTAAGTTATTCTATGTGTAAGATTTTTTCTATGTCTCTGACGATATTCTTCAGGATAGTAACACTTTCTCAAATTTTTGTTTTGTTAGATCAGGCATGGTCTAGATTGGTACTAGGGTCCTAAAACTTATTAAGAAATTGCCATCTAAATAAAACGCAGAGACTTAAAACTAGGCCATATAAGTTTTTCATATATTACCCTACAGTCCTATCCCACCTAATGTGGCCATATCTTGGTCAAAACTGACATTTGGCAACAGGTAATTTTGGTCGAATTTCCTTCAATCAAGTTGAAAGCACATCTCGCAACCATCTTTTTTTTGTAATTTATAACTAGAGTACTTTTACTTGTGCAAAAATAAAAAAGCTATGAAAAAAAAAATTTGACTGAGAAGCCCTATTGACTACTCAAAATATCATTCGATTTAAAGATTCCTCTGACAAAAAAATACTGATCTTTAAACATACCTACAAGTTTCCACATCCAGCGTCTGCCTTTTGCATCTATTTATTATTACATCACGCGTAGGACTGGCATATCAAAAATGCCACGCAACACGTAGTCACTTGTCGATTCGGTCCTCCATTCGTTGTTGAAGCCATCAAAACATCTGGTTCGCGTCAACCTATCAATGCACATTTCACTGTGAAGCATTATATCATATTTTCGTTCCGCAGTAATATTGTCAGACCTGAAGGGTAATTAGCACATGTTAACATGAACAAGTTGGGCGGGCCTTGTAGAGTGACATCTGGCGGGGGCGATTGAATGACAGCTCTGAGGGGCCCCCGTCGAGCCTGAACTACGTGATCAGCGGGGCGCTGACAATCACACTTCATGAAAATAGAGTTTGCTAGCAGACTTATTTTTGAATTGATTGCTTTTCTTGGACATTTTTTGCCTGAAATACCTTCGGAGGAGGAAAAAACTTTATTCGTAACAGTCAAGGATTAATAAAAAAATGTTGCTTTGTGATTGACATTTCTTTAATGTTATAGTTCCGAAATATCTATGCTGCAACTGATAGCTTTATTAACGAAATTTGAATAGGAAACACTAAAAATAGATTCACCTACATAAATATTACCTTGGTTCAACTGAAAATAATTAGAAGTTTACAAATATGAGATAACAAAAAATTATTTTTCCTGTGTGTAGGAAATTGGCTACTAAGTTTCGCTAAACCGAATGGTTTAGATTATACGAAGTGAAGTTATTTTTATATTAACTGATTACTTTCACAAAATAATAAAATTTCATTAGTGTATGCTCATTCTCAAACCACCAGTAATTCTTTATATGCCTCATTGCTTCCATTATTTTGTAGTAGAAATTAGCAAAATATTCTGTCAAACCTGAAGTTCTTTTCAGAAAAATTCAATTTATTTACTCTATAAGATGCAAGATATTTATATCGATGATGCTTATCTAGCAACCAATCTATAATCGTTGGCTCAATGTACCTACTTACAAAAATTTGAGTTCTGAACAGGTTCGAGCTGTCAAAACTAAGTCAGGAGTTCTTCATCATATAACTGATCGGACTTCCTTCTTCTTTCTTCTATATGCGGAAACCTGTGAAACACAAGAAAAACATGATTGTTAAGTGTTTTGAAACGCTTCATTTATAATTATTTGACAAAATTAATGAGAATACTCATATACATTTATCAATCAAATCATGAAAAACATCATAGTCAATTTCACGAATAACATAAAGTCAACGAGAAAAATTCTTTAATAATTTAAAAATTATCAAACAACTTTCCATGGCAGCTAATTATACGTATTCCGCAACGCAATATCTGCATTAAAAATCCAACGGTGAATTACAGAAAACGTCAGGTCATCCCGACTCAAAATCTGCATACAGCTGTATCGATCTTATTAGATCTCATCAGTGCAGCTTATTCTACTCGGAGTGAATTTAAAAAATTTTAATGGTCCCTCAATACGCATAGTGATCGGTAACACTATCTGGATAACAACCAGTAGCGCTCTCCACCAAAGATATTGGAAACCGTTTAGATCAAAAATTAAGCAATTCGTCACGAGAACACGTACGTCCTGACATGAAAATATACACCGTACAACAAATATCACAGAGGATATTTCTTTAACATAGACTAATCCACATACCAAATTTCAATCTCTTTTAATCAATTTGAGGAGGTTATTGCGTTAAAAACCCGCATTTCTTAGCTCTATGACCACTACAAAAACCACCAAAAAGCTGAATTTCGAAAATAATATTCATAAATAATTTCCACATGTTTCTCTACGTATTGCAGAACTTGACAACTTCCTTCCCCAAATTTTTGAGATGCCAAAGTATTGACTGATGGAGGCGGCCCGCTGGAAATGCCTAAATGTATTTAGAAAAAAATGCATTTAATATATATACAGGGTAGCGAAAAAGTCTGGCAACAAGCTATTTTCTTCAAAACGATTTAAGATTTAATTATCAAATTTTAGGTTTATCAACGGGATTATAATCTGCGTTTTTTAGAGGACCTGTCATAGTTAGGTGACGTCACCGTTCAGTGTACCGCCGCCATCTTAATTTTTTTTTAATGGCAACGTAGGTCGAGTGATCTATCGTAGAAAAACTTATTTTTTTCTATTTTCAAAAATATAGAACAATTACCACATTAATAAGATAGTATGTATCCTATAACAATGCAGTTATATGTCTTAGTTTCTCTATATTTTATATGAATGCTGGTACGTCACTGTTAGACGTTTAATGTGAAAAAAATAGTAGTAAGCAATGAAAAAATAAGTCAAAAAATACCTTGAAATGTCAAAGTTCATTTTGTCTTTTTATTTGATAACAGCAGTCTTTGAATCATATTTTTGAATAGTAAATTGATTCAATCTTGGTATTTGATACATGCAGTGTTTGAGTTGTATTTTTTAATAGTAAACTGAGAATGGTGTGCTTATGGAAAAAAATAATCCAAATACTAATGTTGATTGGATATGGTGATAAAAGACGTACATATGAAGGAGAAAGTCATTTGTTCAGTGATTCAAATCCTCAACATGCCCATATAAGTAGATCAACAATTTCCAAAATATTAAATAGATTTAATGAAACCGGTAGCGTACAGGATCGCCCAAGGTCTGGCAGACCAAAAACTGCAACTAACGAGATAAGACTTTAGACGACCTAGTAGATGTTCAACAAAATCATCAAACATCTACGTATGAATTGAAAAGAAATCATGATATTAGCAGGAAGTCGGTACAAACAAGTTTGCATCAAAATAAGTTTCATCCATACAAAATAAAAAACCACCAAAAATTAGCTGAGGATGACTTTGATCGAGGATTACAGTTTTGTGAAACGGTTCTAGAGAAAATTGTTGATCAAAATAAATTCTTAGATTCACTTGTATACAGTGAAGAAGACACATTCTGTCTAAACGGCACTATTGATCGACATAATTGCCGGTACTGTTCAGATTCTAATCCCCAATGGATATATGAGGCCCATACACATAATACACACAAAAAGGTAATGTTTGATGAAAAACTATATCATTGGTCCTTTTTTTATCGAAGGCGCTCTTGCTGGTGAAACATATTATGATTTTCTACTTCATCAAATTATACCTAAAATTATTGCTCTTTTTCCAAATATGAACGTATATTTCCAACAGGATGGTACACCTGCACACTTTCATAAAAATGTTAGGCAGTGTTTGGATATCAATTTCCCTCAGAGGTGGATTGGTCGAACAGGTGTAATTGAGTGGCCAGCAAGATCTCCCAACTTGAGTCCACTTGATTTTTTCTTATGGGGATATCTGAAGGACCGCGTATATGTTAACAGACCTACAAACATAAACGATTTAGAAGCTCGCATACTTCTTGAAAAGCAAGGAATTTCTCCAAAAATAATCAAAAATTCTATTCGAAGCTTCCAAGACAGATTGTATTATTGCCAGGAAACAGGTGGCCAACACTTTGAGCACTTGTTATAAGGAAACTGTTAATTATCTGTTATTAATCTAGTTAATTTTTTTGTAATATGTTATTTTTAAGTTTTTGACACTTGTTTCTTGTATTTTTTCATTAATGTTGTACTCATTCAGTATTTTTGAAAAGAGGAAGAAATAAGCTTTTCTGCGATATATTACTCGACATAGGTACCTATTTGAAATAGTTCAAGAAGGCGGCGGTACACTGAATGGTGACGTCACCAAACTTTGACGGGCCCTCTGAAAAACGCAAAATACAATCCCGTTAATAACTCTTGAATTTGATAATTATATCTCAAATAGTTTCAGAGAAAATACCTTGTTGCCAGACTTTCTCGCTACCTTTTATATATATATATATATATATATATATATATATATATATATATATATATATATATATATATATTTAAATATATATATATATATATTTAAATATATATATATATATATATATATATATATATATATATATATATATATATATATATATATATATATATATATATTTAAATATATATATATATGGTTTTCAGATTTTTCCTTGATTTCTTAGACCTTTTACATATATTTTCCTTATGATTTGTTTTCTTAGGTAATTAAGTCTATTTACAACTGATGGTATATCTATATTTACATTCACAGAAATATGTTTAACGTTTCAGCAATCACTGTTACCTTCATCAGAAAATTTTTTTGTTTTCATCCATAGCTTTCTTCCGTACACAAGAGTGGCAAATTCATTTAAAATGTACATGTAATTAGATATAAAACGAAAACATTGTTAAAAGACGGTGGAACAGTATACGTTTGAATTAAACTGTTTAATTCAAACGTATACTGTTCCACCGTCTTTCAACAATGTTTTCGTTTTGAAATTGTTCTCAATTCGTATAAATTTCTTGAGATTCATTAGCGGTAGATTCGGTTACATTTCATTCATCACAAATAATAAACAAATTCATAAGAACTTCGTTTGAATAGTATTATTCCATCGATTTTGAAGGTATTTGCAACTTGAGTGAAGTGAAGAAAATCTCGATATTATTAGTAGATTGTCACAACGTTACTATCAAATGCCCGAATGGGCATACTATAATCAAGGAACATTTTCACAAGTAAGTGCTCATAAGTCCGAAACTTGACAAAACCGGAATTTCGATATCATCGTATTTCTTAACTCAAAGATATCAGAGTGTTTTGATTTCCGAAGAACAAAAAAATTAAAATAAATTTTATTTCGAAAACGGTGACAGATAGGTATAGGGAAATATTATGAAAATTTGTTGGGAAATTGTTGAAGATTCTAGAAATAATATTATATACAGTTTGAAAAATTAATATTGCTACTACTTTCTAATAGAAGTGCCAACACCGCATCAATAAAAATATTCTAGTTGGGTAGAGAATGTTCAATTATGCCCTATATCGAATTTTCAAAGTGATCCGTTGTATGGTTTAGCAGAAAGGTCTAATGTGCCACACACACACATATAAATATATATATATATATATATATATATATATATGTATATATATACCTTTATTATATATATATATATATATATATCTATATTATATATATATATATATATATATATATATATATATATTATATATATATATATATATATATATATATATTATATATATATATATATATATATATATATATATATAAATATATATATAATAATACATATATATATATATATATATATATATATATATATATATATATATATATATATATATATATATATATATATATATATATATATATATATATATATATATATATATATATATATATATATATATATATATATATATATATATATCAGAATAACCTCTTAAGACGTCCAGTAGGATTAAAATGGATTCGAACCACTCATGCACCTCACTGTTGACTTTTGACAGAGTGCAATGGTCTATGATACTAGGGTAAAATACGACTAAAATCATGTTTCCCTTGTTGCGGTATTCACTCACGGATGGTTTTATGGTTTTGTAATTACCAATTATACCGTATAATTGTAAATTACAAAACCATAAAACCATCCGTGAGTGAACACACAAACCAACAAATATACAAATTCTTGTTGATAGTATTCAATATTCATTTAAAGTTTCATCAAAAACTAGTAATAATAAAGAAATAGCAATATTATCGATCAAAGTGATTTTTTTCCCTTAAATGTTGTCATTTTCTCAAGGTGATGATGTGGGTGTTTGTGCAGGTTTATACGATTCAAAGGAAGTATATGAATCGTGATGAAAACAACAAGGAATCATCACATTCAATGTGGCGGAACACAGCTAGTTGTTGCTGTCAGCTGTCACTAGCACGCAGTCGGTATGTCAGTTACCTGTCTAGTTTACATGTCCGCCGTGTTCTAAACGTCGGTCGGCCAATAGTAGACTGTTGAAGCAAAAATCGAATCTGCATTTTATCAATTTTACGATTTGCATGCATAATGAAATAACATGCAATCCTACTAACCGGTCTGACAGAGTCGAATGGCGGAGGAATCCAGTGGCGTTTACAAGAAATAAATATTATAGAAGTCATAACGTATTCATAATAAAAACTTGCTTCTATTAGTGGAATATAGTAAACGTGTCATTTGATGCCAAACGACAAGAAACCTCCAGATTGCTTAGAGGCATATCATGGGATTTTTCCTGAGAATAAATAAAATAGACCCCAAATAATGAATAGGACACGAAACCCATGTAAAAGATTAAATTTATAGAAGAAATCATGCAAAATATCGGGGAACACTATAAAAACACAGTTAATTATATTAATTTTAAACAAAAGTCTGTTATCTAATTTAAAATTAGCATCAAAATAGTATTGCTCTCATACGCAAAATTGAGACATTTACATTCTTGATCAAATTGACATAATTCACTTTTTCATAGTGCTGAAAGATTAATAAGGGGATATTAATTTTTTATTCATAAAAATAGATACAAATAAGTGTCCCACGGGAAATAATAAAACAAGTATAATTGATATTAATGAAAAAATGCATATTACCTAAGTATGTTAAGTACTTTTTCACTTTGTCAAGAAATACACCTGAGATAATATTATATAAATGAGTATAACATTATTTTTTGTTTGAAATTGATCTATAAGTAAAGTCGTTCTTGTCAGTTTCCAATTTCATTCCTTTCACAGTCTACGCTACTGTTTGGGTTCATCGCGCTATTACTCGGTGGCATGGTGTCATCGCATATAGCTTTAATAAAGAGCTTAGGAGGTATATAATCGGTGTTGACTGAACTGTAAGAGGTCTAATTAAGATCTCTTACATGACAAGGATGACAGTTGCGATCTGCGTGGGACTTTGTTGCTGAGCAGGGTGTTTTTTATACTTCCCTTTGTTCTTAATAATTTTTGCTTAGATTGTCTATATGATTGTTACAGTTATCTACTATAAGCGAAAGAAAGTATAGGATGTTTGGCTTACATAAAAAATATATTTTTCTCTCATCTCTAGGAATGCATAGATGAGTTTTGGTACTCATTCCATAACTAATTCCTAGTGAATCACAAAATATTTCAGTGACACATGAATTTTCATTCGAAGATATTTGCGATGGAGCATACTGAATTTCATATTCTCAGGTTAGATCTTATAAAATGTTTGACTTTAATTAACAAGGAGTAATCAGGAATTCATTTATATATATATATATATATATATATATATCTATATATATATATATATATATATATATATATACATATATATATATATATATATATATATATATATATACATACTGTCCCGAAATTAGACGTCAATATTTCAAACACATATTCTACTTCAAAAAATAGAGATAAAAGTTTTTATAAACAAGGGTCCCCATCTTCTTCGTTTTTAAGATACAGGGTGTTAAAGGTAGAGACCTGTCGGTGGTTTTTTGTAAATATTTTCGAAACCTGTGAAGGTAATTGGATGAAATTTGGTACAGTTACGAAACTTTTTATGTTCTATTCAATGTTTTAAAAGTGAGTATTGTAATATTTCCAGGAGTGCGTAGTGCAGGGCGGTATTAGAGAAAGTATGGCCCAAATTTTTTGGTGGTTAATTTTTAGTAATTTTGACTTCAGAATTTGAAAATATGAAGATTTTAAACAAATAAGGTCTTTTTCTCATACTTCGCTAGGAAGCAGCATTTTCGATAAAAATGCAATTGAATATTTCTTTACGAATTGATTTTTTGTTTTTCAATGTGCAAATCGAAGAGAAAATAATCAGTAACCTGGAAATAAATGACGTTTTTCGATTTTCTAGGTAAAGGAAAATAAGCTGTCAATTATCAATCGCCCGGTTTTTAATTGTGCTGCTTGTTGCCGGAAAAAAGTTATTCAGTTGTAATGAAGAGCACAACGGTGAGCCAGCTCTATATGGTGTGAATATAAGGCACCCCGATCGCCGGATTTAAATCCACTAGACTATTATTTTTGGGACCGTATAAAAGATATATCATAAGCAACATGAGTAGTCAAAGAGGAGGAGCTGTGTGAAAGAATACGTGTGGCAAGGAATTAAAAACGGCAAAACCATTTTGAAGTTTCGCAAGCTTCAAATGCGATTACTCATATATGCCTTCATGAACAGGGCGACCTTTTCGAGCATCTTATCTGAATGTTACAATAAGTAATACCCCCCTGCATTAGGCACTACTGAAAATATTGCAATACTAAATTTTAGTACATTAAATAGAGCGTAAAAAGTTTTGTAACTGTACCAAATTTTATTCAATTACCTTCACAGGTTTCGAAAATATTTACAAAAAACCCCCATCAGGTCTTCACCTTTATATATATATATATTTAAGGTGCAATTTTCTTGGGTTTAGAGCACAGTCAAACTTTAGGTATTCAGATTTTATTACTTGTAATCCTTGTAATCGACATATGTTTCGGCGTATATAAGCCTTTTTCAAGATTATAACTTAGGTATGGCTGGGACATTTACATTAGTTTATCTGTAATCTACATATCATTAACTTATTTATAATCCAAAGTATTTCATAGCGTTGTTATAAATAAGTTGATGATATGTGTAGATTACAGATAAACTAATGTAAATGTCCCAGAAATACCTAAGTTATAATCTTGAAAAAGGCTTATATACGCCAAAACATATGTCGACTACAAGGATTACAAATAACAAAATCTGAATACCTAAAGTTTTACTGTGCTCCAAACCCAAGAAAATTGCACCTTATAATATATATATATATATATATATATATATAATATATATATATATATATATATATATATATATATATATATATATATATATATATATATATATATATATATATATATATATATATATATATATATATATATATATATATATATATATATTTGCATGTAAACATTGCTTAACACGCAACTAAATGAGTTATAGGAATGAGTATATATATTTGGTAATTGTGAGAGAGAAGATATATTTTCCATTAGTTTAAGGCTCCGGTTATAAACCGAGGACTTTGGTTCGAGTCCCACATTGCTCTTGGGTGTTAAACGAAGGTCCCTTGAGATAAAAAAAATATTTTATTTTGTCATCTGAAAGTTGAGAATTACTTCAATTGTTTTTGTATCATTCAGAAAACGAATTCTTTCACGTTCAATCCAAGAATATTTCGATATGCTTTTTTTCTCAATGGAAATTCTCTAATTGGGTTTGGATGCATATTGTACCATAAAATCGCCTAGAGATAGACTTAATGCTGCAACCACAAACTTGTAACAGCTACTTGAGCTACTTGTTTCTTGAATAACATATTATTTAAAATCAAACCGTTCTCACAAGATATTCATCAACTATTTTAAAAAACGTAGTTTAACCAGAAAACTTGTTTCACCAAAAATATAACATGTTGAATTTATGAAAGCTCTACTGATCAATAGATATATTATCTACAGTAAGAAATTTAGACGTTGTTCCACTTATTCCATCTCTGTCGACTGCGAAACTGTCACCACTTTGTCAACGTCGCCACTCGTCGTTGGCAGGCCGTAAAGGCACGGGGTGCGTGACGTAATTTGTCACAAGGGCGCAAATATTTGGGGACGATAGCAATGGCGTGAAAAGTTAATTATTTTCTCTAGTTGTTGCTGATATATATCTTTGCTTGTCCGATAATGAAGAAATAAATGTCCTTTGCCGACACGTGGCGTGTTTTAGAGGTTGACATTGTATTATTAACAATTACTTTATTTATATGTATCACGGTTAATAGAAATAGTATTAACCATTTGTTCTTGATTGATGACTGAGAAATAATAAAATTATTACATGTACCCCTTAGAATTTGATATGTGTGGCATTTGGAATAATCCACCTGAAATTTATTCAATTGTGGGATATCTTGTATCTTTTACCTTGTGCCTTGCGCCTTACTCCTTGCGCCTTGCACCTTGGACCTTGTAATCTTGTATATTATATATTAGATTTTGTATCTTGTATCTTACACCTTGCATATTGCATCTAGCATCTTGCATCTTGCATCTTTTATTTTGTATCTTATGTATTGTATATGGTATCTCGTATCTCGTATCACGTATCTCGCGTCTCGTATCTCGTATCTCGTTTCTCGTATCGCGTATCTCGTATCACGTATCTCGCATCTTCTATATCATAAATCATATCTCATATTCTATATTTTATATCTTATGTCTTACATCTTACATCTTATACCTTATACCTTATACCTTATACCTTATACCTTATACCTTATACCTTATACCTTATACCTTATACCTTATACCTTATACCTTATACCTTATACCTTATACCTTATACCTTATACCTTATACCTTATACCTTATACCCTATACCCTATACCCTATACCCTATACCCTATACCCTATACCCTATACCCTATACCCTATACCCTATACCCTATACCCTATACCCTATACCCTATACCTTATACCTTATACCTTATACCCTATACCCTATACCCTATACCCTATACCCTATACCCTATACCCTATACCCTATACCCTATACCTTATACCTTATACCTTATACCTTATACCTTATACCTTATACCTTATACCTTATACCTTATACCTTATACCTTATACCTTATACCTTATACCTTATACCTTATACCTTATACCTTATACCTTATACCTTATACCTTATACCTTATACCTTATACCTTATACCTTATACCTTATACCTTATACCTTATACCTTATACCTCATACCTTATACCTTATACCTTGGTATTGGTATTGGTAGGTGTGAATAGTGACCGATGCGCTGCGACCTTATTAGATCTATTGTGCCCCATCTTCTTCTGCTTCTCGATGTGCTCTCGTTTTACAGCAGCCCCTCTAGCCTCAATACCTTCAGGAATTTGAGGATTTTAAGGGGGTCTATTCGTGGTATTTCTTCTATAGTCAGCAGGTATGATCCCAGTGTGTTCAATTTTTCATGGTGCACAGCATAGCACTCCATCAGTATATGGTGGGGCGTTTCTGGACGTTCCTTGCAGAACCTGCAGGTGCTGTCTCCCTCCAAACCTAGCTTCCTTAGGTGTTCTTTGAGTCTGCAATGCTTCGTACTAAATCCTATGATTGTCTTCAGACTAGTTCTGCTTAGTTAATCAGTGTCTTCGATCTTGCTCGGTTGAACTTTCCGAGGAGATCTCTGGCCTGCCTCAGTTCTGGAAGTCTTTGCCAGTATGTTGCTCTCATTACTTCTTCAGCTTCATTGAGTTCTTCTTGGAAGTAAGATTTTCCAAGTCCGCAGAAAGGCTCTGGCGCGATTAGTGGCGTTGACGGACCCTTTCGTGCCAGGGTGTCTGCTTGTTCATTAACCTTCACTCCGACGTGCCTCGGCACCCAGAGGAGGATCACTTTGTTGCGCCTGCCCAGATCGTTTAGTTTGTCTAGGCATTCACAAACCATCTTTAAGTTGATGTAATGAGAGCTCAACGCTTTGATGGCTGCTTGGCTATCGAAGAGGTTCGCAATTTCTTTGTTCCGGTATTTCCTATCGAGGTTGAACTGAATGCACCTTTCTATGGCGTGAATTTCCGCTTGAAAAATACTGCGGAACTGGCCCATGGGTTCTGAGTATTTGGTACGAGGCCCAACGACTCCTGCTCCAGTTCCATCTGGAGTTTTAGACCCGTCCGTGTACCATATTATGGTATTCTTCTCCAGTGCTCGAATGGATTCTGTGCTTCGTTTCTTCTTGGTATTTAGTTCCGTTCGAAATAATTTCTCGAAACTAAATTTCCTGGTGATTTCGTCAGTTGGGAGGTGAGCAAGGTGTGCACTTTCGGTAAGGGTTGAGTCCCTTGCACCGTATGCAGCACCTTTGAGTCCAACTTAGGCCAACCTGAGGTTTTCTGCCCAAGCAGTTCTCCTCACCAATATGTGGAGAGGAGTGAGGTCCAGAACGAACTCTAGTGCTGCTGTTGGAGTTGATCTCATTGCTCCTGTTTTACAAAGACATGCTAGTCTTTGCACTTCCTCCAAGGTTTTCTTTGCTGTGGTGAGTTCGGTTCTGCCATGCCACACTACTGCTCCGTAGGTGATCATAGGTCTCACTATTATGGTGTAATTCCATCGCAGTATTGATAGGTTACAGCCCCACGTTTTTTCTGCGATGTTCCTGCACACCATCAGTGATGATTTTGCCTTGATAACGATTTTTTCTACGTCCATGTTCCAGAGTAGTTTTGAGTCTAGGGTGAGCCCTAGATACTTCACAACTTGCTGTCATTCTAAGTCTGCTCCATCGAGCGAATGGTCCTTAAGTGCTGAAGCTTTGTTCTTCCAGTGAAGGGTACCACTGTGGTTTTTAATGCGTTAATTCGCAATCCCACCGAGAGGCACCACCTTCTGGCAGTCTCTAGCTCCATTTCTATGAGGTCGCAGAGGATTCCTTCGAATTTTCCTGTGGCCATGATGACTATGTCGTCAGCATAGCCGAGGCAAGTAACGCTGTTCCCGGTCAAGGTTCCGAGTAATTCGTCCACTACAAGACCCCACATCAGAGGTGATAGTACCCCTCCTTGTGGGCATCCTCTGTTTGTACTGATCCGAAAGGTGTTCTCGCCCACCTTCCTTTCGGCCGTTCTTGTAGCCAGCATTTGGCACATCCATCTGGATGTGGTTCTGTCCATTCCCTTGTTTATTAGGGCCCTTTTCATTGCTTCGTGAGAGGTGTTGTCGAATGCCCCCTCTATTTCTAAAAAGGCGCAAATGGCCATTTCTTTATACTCAAGTGATTTCTGGATGTTTTCGGTAATAGCGGTTTCCGTTGATCTGCCCACCCTGTATGCATGCTGCCTGGGGTGAAATGGCACCCTCTCCAGTATCTTGATTCTAATGTAGTTATCTACCATCTGCTCCAGTGTCTTCAGTAGGAAGCATGTGAGACAGATTGGTCTGAATGATTTCGGGAGGGTGGGGTCCTTCCTTCCCGCTTTGTGAATGAAGGTTACCCGTACTCTCCTCCAGGTGCTCGGTATGTTCCCGAGCACCATACTAAATCTGGTTGCTTTAATCTTGGCAACATGGCTTCTACAATAGACCACGCTAATGAACTCAGTAAACTAAAGAAAGAGTTTTTAATTGAGATTATTATTGCTAGAAAAATTCCCGTTGGTGTAACAGTGACTAGTGAGCTTCGTTCATTTGTTGAGAATGACGATTTTGAAGATTCAACTCATTCAACTGCTGAAATTACCAGTTATGACTATGATAACCTCAAAAGTGCTATCGACGTGTTAACATTGAAAAATGATCTTAAAATTGCTCAAACGGAACTGAATTGTGCCAACAAAATAATCAAAGGACTTGAACAAGCGGTAAGTGACAAAGGAACAATTATAAATCTGTTAAATAACAATAAAAACAATAAGCATTCTACCGGTTTGAAATGCGACGTTGCCACTGTGACGAAAGCATCTGAAAACCTAACGAAAACGCAACTTTCCCAAAATTCACCGCAAAAAAGTGCTACAAAGGACAAAGCGAAAATGTCATTTAAGTCTTCGGCGCAGACATCACTAAAAGAAAATAAAAAATCCGAAATAACCGGCATCGGAACATCGAATGTAGACTTTGCTAGTGCGGTACGACGGGCTTGGCTTTACATTGGGCGAGTAGACAAAAACGTAAAAAACACCAGCATCTTAACCTATTTAAAGCAAAAGTATCCGGGGAAAGACTTCTCGGTAGAAGCTCTTCCAGTGCGTGAGGAAACTAACAGCATCTCCTTCAAAGTTGGTGCGGACCTATCAATGCTGGATGATCTGAATAAGCCTGAAAATTGGCCAAGCGGTGTTATGATAAAACGGTTTCGTTTTTTTCGTGCAAAAAAATAAACCAATTCCAGCAAACAAAAGTAAAAACAAAACTTTATTAAACATTAACATACAATGCTTGTCAAATAAAATCGAGCTGATACAATTTAAATTAAAAAACATTATAGAATGCGACATAGTGTGTTTGACGGAACACTGGTTAAGTAGTGAACAAATATCGAGAGTAAGAATTTCGGACTACAACGTGGCCAGTTACTTCGCGCGTTCGGTTCTCACCCACGGCGGCTGTGCGATATTAACAAAAACATCGGTGAAGTACACACCCTTGGACTTCATGGCAGAGTTTTCCCTAGAAAAAATAGCTGAAATGACAGCAATACACGCAACTGAATGGGACATTATTTTCATATGCATATACCGATCCCCAAGTGGCAATTTTAACCAATTTCTTGATCAGCTGGAAGCAGCGCTAACCAATATAGTCAACAAGTATACCTGCAACATCATTGTATCGGGAGACTTCAATGTGGACTTTTTGCTAAATGGCACTGAAAAACGCAAAATAGATGAGTTAATGGAATCCTTCAACTTACGTGCAGTCTTCTCTGAACCTTCACGCATCACAAACACCTCGTCAACTTGTATAGACAATATCTTCACTAATATCGAAAATTGGCAAGCCCAAACAGCTAACTATCATGTCTCCGACCATCTCGCTCAGCTTCTTAGTTTTTCTTGCAATGGTACTCCCTCTAAAAATAATTTCACACATGTACGTTCTATAAACGAAACCAATATCTCTTTATACATAGAATACTTACTTAATGTAGACTGGATCCAAATTCAGGATGGTGATGCTGAAAAATCTTTTAATTCATTCCATGACATCCTGTTAGGTGGCTTCCACAACTGCTTTCCCCTGAGAAAAATAAACACAAATGCAAATAAACAAAAAAACCTATGGAAAAATGACAACGTTTTGCAAAACCTGGAAATGCAAGAACGAGCCGCTCATACAATTTGGCTAGTCAGAAAGGATGAAGTGTCAAGCGATCTCTACAGGAAAACTAAAGAAAACTTAAAAACGTACATAAGCAATAGAACAAAAGAAATAAACTCCAACATAATCGAGCAAGCAGAAAACAGGAGCAAGGCCATTTGGACGGTGATAAATAACACGACGAAAAAAACAGTTGATAAAAATGACACATCCAACTTAACAGCAGATGACTTCAATGAGTACTTCACCACATTTGTTGAAGATTTGCTACGAAAAAATGATGCATCAGATACTAAAAACATCAAAGTCAACTTCTCCCCGCATGAGTCGATGTTCCTGTATCCAGCTACGCAGAAAGAAGTTGTTGATGCCAAAAACTCCATGAAAAACTCAACTTCACGTGATGTCTATGGCCTCTCGACAAATTTGATCAAAAGGATAGCAGATTATATCATAGAACCACTATGCTATGTTATTAATAAGTGTTTTGATGAAGGAACCTTTCCCAGCAAACTAAAGACTGCGCGTGTTGTACCTGTCTTCAAAAAAGGTGACCCAAATGACTGCGGAAATTTTCGCCCTATTTCCATTCTGCCTGTTCTTTCAAAGTTTTTCGAAAGAATTATAAAAGAAAGAATAGTTAATTATATGACAGCTAAAAACATTTTGAATAATGGCCAACACGGATTTAGAAATGGCCGTTCGACAATAACAGCAATGACCAAGTTAATGGAACAGGTTTGTGAAGCACTTAATCAAAAAGATGAAGTCCAACTTACCTGTATAGATCTGACAAAAGCCTTTGACAGTATAAGTCACCAAAAACTCCTAAGAAAGCTGGAAATCTACGGGATTAGGGGACCCGTGCACAAACTTCTTTCTTCATACCTAGAAGATCGGTACCAAATTGTTGAGTGGAAACATCAAAAATCAAAAGAAATGCGAATAAACCTGGGAGTACCCCAAGGCTCCATATTGGGGCCAATTCTCTTCATTTTATTCATAAACGACCTAGCTGAAAACTTAACTGCACAAGATGTCATCATTTTTGCCGACGACACCACTCTTCTAAACAAAGCTAGCAACAGAGGAAACCTTCTTGAGTTGTCAGAGAGAACGTCGAAAGAAGCACAGGAGTGGTTTCAAGCCAATGACATGATTATGAATAATGGAAAAACGCAAAACTTAATTGTTTCAACTAAGCCCTCTGAGGTAGAATCTATCCCATTACTGGGTATATTACTGGACAGCTCGCTTTCGTGGAGACATCACGTCGTTAAAATCTGTAAAAGGCTATCCTCGGCTATATTCACAGTACGCAGAATTAAACAGACCATAGGAGGAAAAGAGGCACTAATCACTTACCATGCACATTTCCACACTGTTGCCACCTATGGTATAATTTTGTGGGGAGCATCCTGCCATGCTGATGAAGTGCTTCTGAAACAAAAAAAATGCATTAGGGCAATAGCTGGAATCTCCCAGAGGACCAGCTGCAGAGATTATTTCAAAAAATATGGAATACTTACCGTGCCTTCGTGCTTTATACTTGCTTCCCTCTCATGGGTCCATCGTCAAAAAAACAATTTAAGAAAACAAAATGATGCCCACCGGTACAACACACGCGGTTGTGAAGATTTGTGTTTACCACAGTGTAGACTGAGGGCCACACAAAGCAGCTTCATGTACCTAGGCATAAAGTTTTATAATAGGCTCTCAGACTCTTTCAAAAATATGCCGGAAAAGTATTTCCAGAAGAATTTGAAGAAAATACTGGTTGCAGGGGCATTCTATAACACCGATGAATTTTTAAATTGTGAATTTTTAAATTGTGAACTTTGAAGCAATACTCTTTTGCGCAGTTGCCAAGTTTGTCTAAATATCTTATGTTAGTCTTTTACACATTTATGTATTAATTTATTGTTTAATTTTCATGTTGACTTACCTTATAACTTTTAAAGGGAAATATATTCTATTCTATTCTATTCTATTCTATTCTAATGAACGGCAGTAATTCCGTCTGCCCTTTTTGCAAAAGGGCCGGAAATATGCCGTCAGTTCCCGGTGACTTTAATGGTTGGAAGGAGTTAATTGCCTATTTCAGCCTCTAGGAAATGCATATGGTTTTTGCTACTTTCCAGTCTTCTCGTTTGGCCCTGCCTGGTTCTTCCAGTGATCTTCCGGGTTCAAATGGTATGCTACCTGGAAAGTGCGTCTAAAGTAAGATGAGAGCTCGTTGCTCTTCATTCTCTGTGTAACTACCATTTGTTCTTCTGAGTGATATTGGTCCTTGCTCTCTGCCTCTTGCCATTGTTTTGTGCAATCTGGCTGCTGCGGGGCTTGAAGTGATTGTCTCACAGAAGCTCCTGAAGCTGTTCCTTTTGGCTTTCCTCATTTTTTTTATTATATTCTGACAGCCTTTCGGTGTATCCCTGCCAGTCTCCGTGCCGCTTTGCCTTGTTGAATAGCCGGCGGACTTCGGATCTTAGATTTGACAGGTGGTTGTTCCACCAAATGGTGCTACTGTGTGATTTATTTTCTTTTATCGAGCAGCTGGATTCGTATGCATCTCTGATTGCCCCATCAACTTCCTTTAGAGTCCAAAACTATTCCAAATACCATACCTTTTCAGCTTTATCAAGCGCATGTCGTGAAATACACAATCGAAAGCCTTACTGAGGTCACAAAATGTGCCAGCGGGACACTCTCCGGACTTTAAGTGGTCTACAAACCTCGCAACAAATGCGAAAAAGCATCCGTGGTGCAGGGCTTAGGTTGAAATCTAAACTCATACCCCATTCAAATCTAAAAATACACTCCTCAAAATATTTTACATTAGAATTTAAGTATTTTTCTTTGCTGTATATTAATTTCAAAATATGTTTTTTCTACGAGCGGGCAGAAAATTGAATTTTCTACACACATTTTAGTGTGGAAATTTAATTTTTCCGCATCGTGTGGAAATAATTTTCCGCACCGTGTGGAAATAGTTTTCCACCTCAATATATCAAATAATATTTATATAATAATAAGCCGGTATATTATAGTGTTTGCGAAATGCTTTAGTTACCATGTAACTAACTAGCTATTTACTTTCATTTTTGTTTGTTTATTGTCAGAAAACTGTCAGTGCATTTCTGAAATATTTTGCTCGTGAATAAGTGAATCCTCATTAAAAATGAATATTTGTCTCGAGGGAATCGATAAAAATACAAGCGAGGGAGTTCCCGATGAGATTCTTCTGGCAGCAGAAATTGTGAAAACGGACCTGTTACCTGAAAAATCAAAGAGAAGATATGAAAAAGAATACGAGATCTTTTGCAAATGAAGCGTAAGGAAGGGCATTACAAGTTTTGATAAAGAAAATATTTATTTAGTGTATTTTTTCGATTTATCTGCATCCTGTCAACCATCCACACTCTGGTCAAAATATTCAATGCTGAAAACCATGCTCAAGATCAAGAAAAATATCGACATAAGCAGATTTTTCAAGGTAATTGCTTTTCTCAAGAAAAAGATGGTTGGTTTTAGACCAAATTTTAAGTCCAGATGACATAGAGAAGTTTTCATCTAATGCTCCTGATAACATCTATCTTCTCCATAAGGTGGCGACAATTTTCGGAATAGCTGGGGCGTGCAGGCGGAAAGAATTAACAAATTAATTAATCGAAAACGTGAAAGAGGAAAGCTCCGTGATTTTAGTTAAAATACCCGACAATAAAACGCACACAAGTAGAAGTTTTGTAATTACTGGGGAGAGGAACTTAAAGTGTGTCAGAAAATACACATTGCTCAGACCGAAACATACTCCTCACAAAATATTTTTTGTCCAGTATCACAACGGAGAATGCAGTATTCAGTGTGTTGGTATAAACAAATTTGGGAAGATACCATCAGATGTAGCCGCATATTTAAGACTTCCGCATCCAGAAGCCTACACTGGACACTGCTACAGGCGCTACATGGCGGGTGACAATCAACAAAAGTCACCGAAGGATATCTGGATGAATCCCTGGAAAATAAAAAGTGTATTGCAAGCAAGATATTCAGACCGCAATCAGCCACTACCAGCAGCTCTATCACCTCCACTGACATATAGCCAGGCCCAAGTACTCAACACAACTTTGAACAGGAATTCGAAAATGAACTACACTCAACTGACATTATTATCCTAGAACAGCAAAGAGCAACAGATCCAAAATTACAGCAATTCAACAAGCAACTAGCATCTGCTATAAATTTAGGTAATGCAAATAATTGGACTTTTACAATAAATTATAATATAAATAATTAGGTATTAGATTTTGACATGTAATTATTATTGTTAATAATATTTTATTTTATGTTTACTTCATCAATAATTCAATAATATATGTTTCTAAATAAACTACAAGCACTTATAATCAGATAAAAATATCTCAACTTTTGATTTGTTCTGCTGACTTTCCTCACGCTCGTAGAAAAACTATTGTACCTAACACTTGCGGAAAATGTTTTTCCGCACTCGGCTGCTTCACCGAACTTGTCGTTCGGGTAAGCAGTTTCGTGCAGGAAAATATCTCTTTCCGCACTTGTTAGGAAAATAACTATTTTGGAGTAATATCCATTAAGTTGACTTTTTTCCATTTTCAAGGTGATACCTATCAATGTTGAATAGGTACACATTTAGTAGCAGAAAATATTATCTGTTATAAATTATATCAGAATTTCATGCTGCAGAATGAATTATTAGTGCATAATCTATTCAGTATGCAGCAGCTGAATTGTTGAGCTTTTTAACTTGAATAAATACCAGGGCTGATAAAAGGGTCAGAAATATAATATATTTGAATTAATTTCAATTACAAATCGGGATATATAACTTTATGAGTGAATTTCCGTATTTGTATCAATTAACATCAACTACATTGAAGAATATTGTCATTCATTCTCTTCAGTTAATGGCAGCTGGTCTGCCTCATCTGTGTTCTGATTAACGACTGAGTTCACTGGCAAGAGATTACAGTGTTTAAACGGTCAACAAAACGTATTTATTAAAAATTCGCAGCGGAGACAGCGGACGTGAACGTTGGGTCGGATCTGCAATACTAAATCAACCTGATTTACGGCTGACGTTTTTATCTTTGCGCAATGCAATTCCAGATGCAATTCTAAAACGGACGCGAATGACAAACGTCATAGCAAATGTCATTAGACTCGCTCGCCTTACCAGAGTGCTAATCCTAAGTGGTTCGCATGAAAATAGTAATGATGGTATTCATGTCTACGAGTGAATAGCAAACACACTAAAACTGATATTTCATGGAGGTAAGATTGATCATGTCTTCAAAAAGAAAATTGATATCATGAAAATGAGAATCACAGAATTCACATCATGACAGTTGCTAAAATTATTCGAATTCAGAAAATAATTGTACTTCTCAGTACAAAATTTGTTAGGTTCAGAAATCTGAAATATAAATGCAGAATTCATGAAAACATATGGGTCTGGCTTGCACTTGTGTATAATTTTTTCTGTCAATGATGGCACTGCAGCCTTCATAAACCACAGCTATCATTACTCCATCGATCTGGGAAGCCGAGGTTCTAGAATTTCGGAGGTTGCAGGTTCAAACCTCGGAGTTTTCTGGTATGATATTATTTTTACCCATGACGTAGGTGAGTCGCTGCTAACAAATTGACAAGGGCGTATACTGGACCAGTTCTGATCCTCCGAATCCCACCTCATCTCCTCATCATAAACTGTCCGGTCTCATCTATCCTTAATGCACTTGTAAATAGAAGTGTATCCTATGATCTGAATGAAGGAGTTTCCCTCCATAACTCAAGCAGACCGTCTCTATCGTATATACTTGAGGAAGGAATAAAACGCGTGGCCTCTTGTTCGGATATCACTTCTACTCGTGTATACACTACTGATCAGATCTAAAAAAATTGAAACAACGGTCTGTTGCTCTTGAGAAGAAGTGATCTGTCAGGTTTCTATTATTCTCGATTATTGTTGGATTTCTCATAGAAAGCTCTATTTTAAGATTAGGTATTTGATAATTATAAATTTGCCAAATTCTTCGAATAACAAATTGGAAGATTACGTTATGCATTACTTATCCGTTTCAAGTTCGTATAGTAATCCTATATTACTATCAGAGTAATGCAAGTTAATGTAAACGTAAATTTTCCCCAAAAATAATAAACCCTTCATGTCATAATTTTCGAAATTTTTTTGATGTCTGATATATATTTAATATATATATATATATATATATATATATATATATATATATATATATATATATATATATATATATATATATATATATATATATATATATATATATATATATATATGTATATATATATATATATATATATATGAATCAGAGAAAGATTCCGGGGTTCAATCCGATTTCGGAAGTTCTGTTGGCGCTGAGAAGCACCGTTTGTTTCACGACGTTTCGCCAAAATCTCATTTGGCATTTTCAAGTGCTGCTGTACGTCTGGTGACTCGACGGCAACTACTGTTCGCCTCTGCTTGTAGCTCGGTTTTATTGGCATTGGCTGGTCTCATTTCCTGATTGGCCGGTTCGCTGCATAGCTCGATCTTTTCGACTAACAGAGCCAGAAACAAGAGAACAAGAAATCGAACAGATCACAACCGCCTTACGACAAAATGGATATACATACACCGACATCAAAAAGGCCATCAAAAAACAAGAAAATCCAATAAAAACATCAAAAAACAACGCCGAAGAATCCAGACAAAAAGCAGTACTTCCATACGTAAAAGGAATTACAGATAAAATTGGAAGAGTCTTGAGGAAAAATAACATAACACCAATATTTAAACCCCAGAAAACAATAGCCAATATACTTGGAAACCCGAAAGATAAAATCGGATTAGAAAACCACGGCGTCTACAGCATACCGTGTGCAGACTGCGGCCAAACATACATAGGACAAACGAACAGAAAAATATCGGCCAGAATACAAGAACATAAAAATAGCGTCAGAAACAAACAAACAACATCAGCCCTGTTTCAACATCATCAAGCAACAGGCCACAGAATCGATTTTGACCGATCAAGAGAAATAGCATCCATAGAAAACTACAGGGTCCGTACCATAAGAGAAGCTCTAGAAATAGAAAAATCAGGACACCTAAACAAACGAGACGATGCTCTAAATATTCCACTGACTTGGAAAATAATTTTAAAAAACACGAAAACGCATAAAACAACAAGTCAAGAAGTGAGGGGGCGGGGCCTATGCAGCGAACCGGCCAATCAGGAAACGAGACCAGCCAATGCCAATAAAACCGAGCTACAAGCAGAGGCGAACAGTAGTTGCCGTCGAGTCACCAGACGTACAGCAGCACTTGAAAATGCCAAATGAGATTTTGGCGAAACGTCGTGAAACAAACGGTGCTTCTCAGCGCCAACAGAACTTCCGAAATCGGATTGAACCCCGGAATCTTTCTCTGATTCATTCCACCATCCGAGAAAACATACGATATAACAGTCTACACCTCTACGGGGAGGAGACCTTTCAAGATATCAAACACTTCGAAAAATTGAGATCAAGAATATCCACTCTCCTTTGCGATATGACGTTCCTGATAAGATGCCGCGATAACAACCTGCAACCAAAATGTACCAAGTTATCATATCACCTCAAAACAAGAAGAACCAACAACATCCTTCAATCTGCAGAAAAAGCCCTACTTCGAGAACAAATTCGAGAAAAACGAAGAACTCTTGCAAATGCAGAATCAGAAGCTTACAAATTACACCTAAAACTAAGCAGCCAAATCCATCCCCTCTTATGGTCAGACATTGAAAAAGTATCTTTCTGGCGCACAGAATCTGATACCCAGCTAAAAACAGCCAAACATCAAAAGAAATTCGAAGCCCTACAACAACTTTCCACAAAACACCCGATAAAAACTTTGGACACAAACAAAATAGTATATAACATTTCACAAAGTCATTTATCGGATCATGAAAAGTCAGTCCTAACTAAAGGTTTCAATTATGCCGTAATTCCTAAAATTGTTCCTGTAGAAGACATCATCTCGAATGTGGAAGCAGCCCTAGGCCATATCCCAGAAGAAAACGCTGAACAAATTAGACAAGACGTAACGCGCATACTAAAAACAAATAAAACACCAGAGCCAAACTTAACACGGGCTGAACATCAAGCACTCCTATCCTTAAAGAAAAACAGGGAAATAACCATCTTACCAGCTGATAAAGGCAACGCGACAGTCGTGATGGACACCAAGGACTACATAAATAAAATGTTAGATATCCTCAAAGATGATTCTTACAAACTGACAAATAGAGACCCAACAATATACCTAGAGAAAACAACTAAAACAAAAATAAAAGCCGCTAAACTAGAGCCAGAAATCGAAAAATCGATAATACCTAGGGAAAAGTCAAGCAGATGCCCGAAACTATACGGACTGCCAAAAATTCATAAACCAGAGGCCCCTCTCCGACCGATAGTCAGCGCATTCCGATCACCAACACAAAAACTTGAAAAATTCCTAGCCGGTATTATGCAACCTACAGTTGAACTCGCCCAATCTTTCGTGAAAAACTCTGAACATCTTACTAGAATGATAAAAGACATTCACCTCGAAGAAAATGACATCTTAGCAAGCTTTGACATAAAATCACTTTACCCGAGTATACCCGTTGAGGAAGCCCTAAACAAAATTTCCAGTAATGAGCGTTTTCCAGATTACGTCATCGGCCTCGCGGAACACTGTCTGAAAAACACTTATTTCATGTTTAACGATAAAATTTACAAGCAAACAGACGGCGCACCTATGGGATCCTCGCTTTCACCAGTCATAGCTAACCTTTTTATGATATATTTCGAAAAAGAGGCTCTACAAAATGCTCCCCTGAAACCCAAATTTTGGAAACGCTATGTTGATGATATTTTCTTAATCTGGCCACACTCTCGGAAAGATCTAGAGAATTTTCTACAGTATCTCAACAGTATACACCAAAAAATCCAGTTTACTTTAGAAATTGAACAAAATAGAAAACTGCCTTTTCTGGACTTACTCCTGACAAGAAATCTGAACGGTACTTTGGGCTTCAGTGTATATCGCAAACCAACACACACTAACAGATACCTGAACGCACAATCCCACCACCATCCTTCACAAAAACAGTCAGTAGTAAACTCATTAATTTCTCGATCTTTTCGACTAACAGAGCCAGAAACAAGAGAACAAGAAATCGAACAGATCACAACCGCCTTACGACAAAATGGATATACATACACCGACATCAAAAAGGCCATCAAAAAACAAGAAAATCCAATAAAAACATCATAAAACAACGCCGAAGAATCCAGACAAAAAGCAGTACTTCCATACGTAAAACGAATTACAGATAAAATTGGAAGAGTCTTGAGGAAAAATAACATAACACCAATATTTAAACCCCCGAAAACAATAGCCAATATACTTGGAAACCCGAAAGATAAAATCGGATTAGAAAACCACGGCGTCTACAGCATACCGTGTGCAGACTGCGGCCAAACATACATAGGACAAACGAACAGAAAAATATCGGCCAGAATACAAGAACATAAAAATAGCGTCAGAAACAAACAAACAACATCAGCCCTGTTTCAACATCATCAAGCAACAGGCCACAGAATCGATTTTGACCGATCAAGAGAAATAGCATCCATAGAAAACTACAGGGTCCGTACCATAAGAGAAGCTCTAGAAATAGAAAAATCAGGACACCTAAACAAACGAGACGATGCTCTAAATATTCCTCTGACTTGGAAAATAATTTTAAAAAACACGAAAACGCATAAAACAACAAGTCAAGAAGTGAGGGGGCGGGGCCTATGCAGCGAACCGGCCAATCAGGAAACGAGACCAGCCAATGCCAATAAAACCGAGCTACAAGCAGAGGCGAACAGTAGTTGCCGTCGAGTCACCAGACGTACAGCAGCACTTGAAAATGCCAAATGAGATTTTGGCGAAACGTCGTGAAACAAACGGTGCTTCTCAGCGCCAACAGAACTTCCGAAATCGGATTGAACCCCGGAATCTTTCTCTGATTCATTCCACCATCCGAGAAAACATACGATATAACATATATATATATATATATATATACATATATATATATATATATATATACAGGGTGATTCAGTTAACTGTAGATAGGCGTGGTTGTGGTGATTTTTAAAAACTCTGACCACGGAGGCGATTAATGCCATCCGCGAGATCCTGGACCGTGGAAATGGATGGCATTAATCGCCTCCGTCGTCAGAGTTTGACCAAATCTCCCAAACCGGAGAGTTCGAACAATGTACCACAAATGTGTGATTGTCTTCCGAAGCAGGGGATTCTGCTTGTTGTTGCTGTTTCAATTCCAGGTTTTCCATCGCATACTTGGCTACGCCGTTCTGATGAGGACCAAAGAGTCCGAAACACGTGTCAACGGCTGCTTCGACATATGCGGGCTAGACCGATTATTCTGCTTGTTTCATATACTATTTCCCCGCGATAAATTTCCTCTTTGTAGTATATATATATATATATATATATATATATATATATATATATATATATATATATATATATATATATATATATATATATATATATATATATATATATATATATATATATATATATATATATATATATATATATATATTTAATATATATATATATATATATATATATATATATATATATATATATATATATATTTATATTATTTATATATATATATATATATATATATAT